>JABUQX010136182.1:0-20000 GCA_015478945.1 Trachelipus rathkii | reverse complement strand
GAAGAAAAGGGCAAGAATATTTGATGGCCCTCAAATAAGAAAACTCATCAGGGATCCACACTTTGTTACAACAATGACTGCGGCAGAGGCTTGAGCTTGGAATACATTGTCTGATGTGGCACGGAATTTTCTTGGGAATAGGAAAGCGTACAACTACCGAGAGATTGTTGTGCACTTGGATGTAGAATGAGCATCAAAGTTCACTACTAACATAGTCGCTTGGAAGACTTTCCAGAGAACTTGGATCATATGAGCGAAGAGAAAGGTGAACGCTTTCATCAAGGCATTAAAGTTATGAAAGAAAGCTACCAAGGCCGATGGGACACCAACATGATGGCAGATTACTGCTGGTCCTTGATGAGAGACATTCCACAAGCTGTACATCGGAGATCGTCAAAGAAGAGGTCGTTTATGCAAATGTAACATCACTATTGTCAATTTACATTTTTGTACATATTTTCCTTAATTTCACATGTCAATTCTAAAATGGTAATAAGCATTCACTCAGATTTATATGCATTCACTACCACAACTTTGTGCTATGGATCATTAAATATATTTTTCATTATTATTGTATATTGTATCTTACCTTATTCTTATTTGTAAGTCTGCTAAGATATTCAAAAAATGATAAATTTGCTGTTTATTTGAAACTGCAATGTGATATCTAAAAAACCTGATGTGATAGACAAAAACTGATGACAGATTTGGAATCAGCACCCCAGAATTACCTTAAAACTCGTTTGGGAACCTTATGCAAGAAAAATGTTGTTGACCAGTGAATTATCCTATTTTTATTATTGTTCTTATAATTCATTTTGGGGGGAAATAATAGTGCTATTATTATTATTATTATTATTATTATTATTATTATTATTATTATTATTATTTAAATTATTATTTATTATTATTTAAATTATTATTTTTTATTATTGTTTATTAATTATTACTATTTATTATTAATTATCATTCGTTATTTATTATAATTATTATTATTACTATTATTACTATTATTACTATTATTATTATTATTATTATTATTATTTTAATTATTATTGATATTCATAATTTTTGTTCATATCATATGTTGTGTAAATAAAAGCAATATTCTCATTGTATACCACCGACTTCTCTTTCCTTCCTAAAGGCAACTGAATAGTATAATACCCAAAGTGTCCTCTGCTATTGGTGAGTATTTAAATGTAATAAGGAGCGGAGTTTGTTTGAATAATTTTTGCTGTTCCAACTCCATAAAAAGATTTACTTTCTCTATTCAGTCATCAGCCAGCAGGTAAAGCATTCTAAGAGGTGTCGATAAGTCATTCTCCATCCTTCATTACGATTTCAATATTAAGAGGACTATTCCAGCAGGCATCAATCAGATAAGACAAAACTACTGACCTTCTACGCTGGAACTTCTCCGAAAGAGGAGTGCGACAACCAATTCTGGTAGGTAATGCATCCCTTTCCTTTTAAAATAATAAATTCATAACAATATATAATAAGCTTTAGGGTAGGTTTTCTGACTGCGACGAGTTCTCACTAAAAGGTATAAAGGAGGCGGTAAGAGAGGGCTTTCTTTTCAACTTGCGTCATATTCTTCTACTACTATTTGTTTCATTGTTTGTTCGATATATATTGGTTAACTTCCTTTTAAAGGACAAGTTCCAAATATATATATATATATATATATATATATATATATATATATATATATATATATATATATATATATATATATATATATATATATATATATATATATATATATATATATATATATATATATATATATATATATATATATATCTTTATATATTTCTATACATATATATATATATATATATATATATATATATAAAGAGGTATATATATATATATATATATATATATATATATATATATATATATATCCTTTATCGAAATGTTTTTAACTTTTATATTATAACACTAATAAAGCACAACATTTTAGAATTTGTGTGTATATGTGGCAATTGTTATGTTGCATAGATCTATTAACATAAGACTAACACTTTAAAAAAAAAAACTATCATATTTGTTGATACAACCAGCTATTTATACCTTCATACTTGAAACGGGAAAGAATCACAACAAATACGAAAAAAATTGACTTGCAAATTAGTCCCGCTTCTTATCTTGATGCAGTATCAAGCGTGATTTCAAATAAATGGGGGGGGGGGTGCTCCCTGGCCCTAAACCTACAACAGATATAAAACTAACTAGTAATAACCATTAATTATTTTCACACAACTATTTTCAATATTGGATCTATTTCATTTAATAAGTTTTAATAACTGACTAATGTATTATTTTATCGTATAATAACAAACAAATTACTAATTTGGTCTTACCTCCAGATAAATCCAGAGGTTATTTATTATTCCAGATAAGTAACTTATGAGAGTTGAGAACGAAAAGACTTCTTTTCAAGTTTAATCTTGTAAGAGTATATCAGACTTGCCCGATTTGAGACTAGACAAAAATATAAAAGGAAAACAATTACTAAAACTCACAAGATGGTCATCAATATCTAAAACAACAATCATCATTTAAACAAATCCTTGGGATTTCAATATAACTAACTAGTTATTGTAAATCTAAAGCAAATAAAAGCTTATTAATAGAACCTTGAAGTATTCCATCTGCTTCTGATAAAAAGACTTCATCATCTGTTGCCATTTCGCATTCAGATTCTTGCCTTATAAGTTCCCGTCGTTTATTTCCTGCATGTTCTGTAACTTGAAGGTAACCATATAATTGTAAAGAGACCTCGTTAATATCTCCATTTCCAGTGGATTATCTCTTTCATTTTTGAAATCGTACTAGTCAATTAATATACTCAACAATATATATATTATATATCAATATGCTATATATATATATTTTTACCTGTTAAATATAACAATTATCAGAATATTTTCTAAATATTTTATATGTGTGTGAAATTTTAGGAAAATAATCCGTTCTTATTAAGTATATAAGTTCTTATATATTTTTTTCATTATGAATAATATTTTAAGATAATAAAAAGAAGTAAGTCTTCAGTAGTTAAAAATTTTATATAAAAAGTATTTTTAGTATTATCTACTATTATATAAAGAAATATTGTGTATATTAAAATAATACTATAAATATTTAGTGAATATATAATTTCATATTATATAATATTTGTTAGCATCTCTCTCGTGGAATTTGGAATGGCGGAGTCTAAAAAACTCTGTGCACACCTGTAGATATCGTATAGTCTTCTGTGAGTGAGCTTGAACGGAGCTGTGACGCTGAACTCTCTAGAAACTTTGTATAAATTATGGGTGTTGAGGTTCGGAAGTTGACAGCTCGAGATTTTATTCATGTAGATTGTTATGCCTGTGTGAAGCCAGAGAGCAATCACACAGAAAAAGTTATTTTATTGAGTCACCTTCATCTTCAAATTACTCCTATTATATATATATCAGATAAATGTCATTGGTGACAACACAATTAGAGATATAGTGACATATAATCTATGTTAGAGTCTCGTGTTTCACTTGACACTGTATTTCCAATATATTAGTTAATTGAATATTATATATGAAAAAAGCTAGTATATTTTTTAGATTGTTAAATTTTATTATTATTAAAAACATGAGTTATGTTATAAATATTTAGTTAAATATATTGGTTATATATATATTTATATATAAAACTAATATTATGAAATTTCATAATTAAAAAACGTCAATTTTATAAGACACTCACTTTAATAAACTTTATTAACATACAAATTTCGCTTTTGACTTTTGAAATATGTCATCATTCAATAAATACTACCTAATTATTTTTATACAAATGCTATATATATAAATCCGTATAAATAACATTTTTAATAGATATTACAAATATAAATATTCAAATATATTATCAAAATTTATATGTGATGATTTTTTGCAATATTTTACTACTTTTACTTTTAATTATTGTAATAGTTAAATAAATTTGTAAAAGAAATTTTTTTATTAGTTAGTAAATTTTATTTTTTTTAATAAAACACCTATTCTTAGCTCATATATATAATATTAGATGTAGTATAAAATATATACAAATATTATGATAATTTCATTAAATACGTCATTAGATATATTTTTAATAAACTATTAAACAATTCTCTTTTCTGCTATATTTGAATATGTGCATATTTTCAATTTAATAACATTATTATTTTATTTAAAATTCTTTAAAAATTGTTTGATACACGCATGAATAAATTTGAAAACAATTTAAATAATTTAATAAATGTTGAAGAGGAGAAAGGAATTATTTGAACTCATTCTTTTTAATATTATTAATGATAACAGCTATGTTGGAGATAAATAAATTATCAGAAGTAATAATTTATATTTATAAAACATGTTTATCAATCTAATTATAATAATAATATTTTAGTATATATATATATGAAAAACAACTATTGAAATACTTCAACATTATTACAATACGTATCAATTAACACCTTTAAAACTTTTACCAATTCGCTTCTTATGCTTTATTGATATTAGCATTCTCAATCTAAAATCAACTATAAGTTATTTTTATATATATAAAGCTAATAATAATAATACTTGTAAAAGCCAACTCAAATTCCAACGCAGGGACCATTTTATTATATATATAAATTTTCATAATGTAGATGATACAAGCATTCATACTTTGTAGAAGTCATAAATTTATACTGTACAGTACCAATTATTATATAATAGAAAAAGTCGTTAATAATTTTTGACATATTAAATTTTCATTTTAAACCATTGCTTACCGACCTTAAATGAATTTAAGTTTTAGGTGTATATAAAATAATTACATTACAATGCGCCAATTTGGTTTTAAAATCCAATAGAATTCCCTCATAATTACTATTAACAAATATTAGCTTTCATGCTTTTGAAATGGCTATTATCCAATGAATACTTTTTTTTTCAGAAAAAAAAATATAATCAAAATATTCTACTGTAAAAACTCAATTTTATAATATATATGATTAATATATGATAGCTATAATTTTCTGATATTCATTGCAAATAGTTTGTATTAATCATCTGTATTACAATTCCCTCACCGTAGTTCCTATAATTTATATTTAATTGTATAGTGTATTTATTAATTATAATTAGATCTAGATTTAATATGTAAGATACCGATTTTTGTCAGAATAGTTCACATGAATAATTTTTAATTTAATTTTTTTATTTTATGTTGCATTATGTACCTTGATGTTTTTTCTTTTTATAACTTATTATCTTTTTAAGTTTTTAAGTGTTTTTTTTATTTATATTTTTCAATAGAGAAAATATGAACGTAATAAAAAAAACAATCTGAATTTTGCATTCAGCGCAACAATGTATATAAAATAAAGCAGTATTATAATATATGCATCAGAATTAAAACCTTTAAATTTGTTGCCCTGTGTTAGTTACTATTATTACCACACACACAGTCAACTTTAAGACTACTCATAATAACTTACCAAATCGTGATACTATCTCTGCTTTATTGTAATTGCATTTCTCATGAAACACCTATTTTTTCAAATGCTAAATACATATACCTCAGTTAAAAGCATTTAAGAATTATCCTAAATTATGTCAATATGTTGTAATTATTTATGAGTATATAATCTACGTATACTATTAAGTGTAGTTACTAAATGGTATTGTGAAAATTTAAGTAAAAATAGTGTATTAGGAGTTAAAATTGATTATAAATATTTATTTATTAATAATATCAGCTTATTCTCAACTATAATATCTAATAGATAAAATATATATTATATCATAGCCTAATAATACATATAATATAATACATATATATTGATAGGTGATATATTATTCATATAATAAGATAACGAGCTACAGTTTCTGATACTCTAAGGAACGTGTATTTCAGACGTTGAATCTTATATGTTATAGTTTTTGAATATAGCATTACTCAATATTAATAGATATAATTATTTTCAAATATGCTATAAAATATCCCAGTATAAAATACTTAATTATTTAAAATCACTCAAAATATATTCACTAACAAAAATGGATTGATTCTCTACCAAAATGGTATTTTTTGAGTCCAAAAATCTTTGTAATGCAAAAAATTATAAGTAATTAAAGTGACTTATAATTTTAGAGTGAAAATTTTATTCATTAAATCAGGTTTTCAATTAACTCGTTTTTTATAATATATTTCATAGGTGTATAAATATTTTAATATTTACAAAAATTTATGCTTTAAATATCAATATATATACTATATATATACGTCATTTAAGACACCTAAAACTTATTAACATAAGCAGCTTTATTCTTTTTGTGAATATGCATTATTCAATATGATAACATCTAATATTGGGTTATCCATATGTCTATAGAAATATACCGTTATTAATAAACTCAATTTTAAGAATATTACCAAAGAATGCTTTCATATTATTCCTTAATAAGTTAGATGAATAAATAACTTGAATGCGTTAATATTTTATAGGATATCTAATATATTATGTATATGTAGAAAATCCTGTCTTTTTGGGGAAATGTTTTTTCACCCATATAATCTAGAAATGTGGTTTATATTTTATATTTAATAATATTAATGATATATATATACACGACTTTTTTCTATATCTGGTTGAGTTTACGAACATAAGCGTAATGGTCTGGAGCCTTTAATAATTAGATGAACCATAACAGTAATTATGGTTAGTCTTTAAGATATATTCTGCATTAACCAGATAAACTTAATACTTTTAACTCAAAAATTTCGTTTTTTCTGCTTTTTGATAATTGCATTCAATGAAACATATAATTATTATTTATTTCTAAAATGCTTAAATAAATCCGTTGAAAACTACTAAATTTATAAGATAAATACTCCAAATTAATTTTCCAAATGTTGAATAGGTAATAAATCGTACTTTAAGAGTTCTAAATTATGTGGTAATCGTGATGAAAATAAAAAATAAACGTAAATTTTTATTAATTATAATTATTATTCATTTAAATATATATGTTTGATAGAATATACAACAAATAAAATAGTATTTCGTATGGAGATGAACAACATTATAGATAATATTGATAAATTTCAATATTAAAAAATTCTTAAATTTAAGACATCAAATAAACTTATAATTATAATAAATAATTCGCTTCTCTGCTTTTTTGAAATTGCATTAATCGCCTAATGATAAACACATCATTTTCAATTAGCTTTAAAATAATTACTCCGTTAAAATTTTTAAGAATTACGAATATAATTTCAAAGATGTAACCAAGATTCGACTTCATTTAGATAATTACCAACGAGGAGAATATACGGGTATAATAGTGAAAATTTATTACAAGAGTGAAATATTTAATTTAAGATGTTTATAATATGTTACCAATAGTACAGGTTATTTCACTACTAATGTAATAATTATTATATGTATTTATAATAAAACTAATAATTATTAGAATTCCATTAAAAAAATACGTATCCTAATTTAAGAACTACTATAAACGTTATTTTTACCATTACGATCGTTCTTGCCTCTTCCTCTGATGAAGCGAAACTTGGCATCCATAATAACAAAAAAAATCTTATTTAAGATAAAATTAGTCTTAAAATTATTACCTCCGGTTTATAGAGAAGGTAAATTTTTATCTAATGTATCACCTGCATTTTTTAAATAAATTACTTGATTTAAAATATTTAAAATTGTTAAATAACATGCTCGTGTCAGAATGAATTATAAATGTTTAGAGTGAATAACAATTTATTGATTAGGAGAATTATGCGGGCTCATCATATGTCGCTTCGAGGGAAGGAGAAAAATTGCAGGATTTGCTATACTGTTAGGTAATAGTATAATGATGCACAAGGGTAAACCACAAAGATAGGACGTAGTTTACGATGGTTCTCTAGAGAATCCTTTTCGGGGGACGACTTGTCAGATGAGGAGACTTCTGTTCCCACCCTTCAGATGATACCACTCTACCGCTCGTGCTCGGAACCCCCTATAAAATGGAAATTAACAAGAAAAAATTTAAAAATATATTATATTAAACTTCAATTTTAACACATTGTATTGAACAAAATACGTTACTATATGTAACTCTTGCTACATACTTATTAGCTAGACAGATAAATGTGTAATTAAAGGCAATTTCGCATAACTTGTCGTAGTAGTACTCTATCATGTTCTCGAGTACTCTATAAGAGCATTTTCATAATGTAAATCTAACTATAATATTTATATTTTTCAAATGCTAAATATCCCTGATTTGAAAAAACCTCAATTTTTAAAGAAATATTAGCATATTTTAGATGTTGGAGAAATTTTAAGGAAAAGTATATAGAGAAAATAATATATGAATATAATTCAATTACTCTGATAATATAAAGTGAAGGTGAAAATATAAATAAATATATAATAAATAGATATATATATTTTAAGGTAAAAAAAGCGTTAATTTTTAAGTACAGAGATGATATATAGTGCTTGCATTGTTATCTCATATATATGTCATATATAGTTTTTCTTATTGAGCTGTATGAAATACTTTTTATAGTTTTGTGATTTTAATAATGAGTTATCTGATGAATTCTTGTATGAAACGATGGTTCCGGTCGGCCTGGCCTAAATTCTGAAGACATACCTAACAACGTATTAATTCGAAATTCTGACTGGCTCTCTATATTTCGTAAGAATTGGGGCATTTCGAAAGGTTAAATACGATATATATTTGGTCATAAAATAATGATTGCTATACAATTATACCAGTTAAAAAAATAACCCTACACATTTTCTAAAGGTAGTAATAAGTAGTGTAGATAAATATTGAATTAAATGTGTTATTCAAGTTATGATTATAAATTCTTAGCGAAAATCCGCTATTTACTTAGGTGAGTTACTAAATTTCGTCAACTGCAATAACTACATTAATGACAGACTCGAGAGGGTTCTACGGAGTATACCGATTACCGTATAGAAGTAGATTGTAATATAGATAGTCTCTAAAATCCCTTTCATCGTATTACAGAGTGTTTTCCACAACTAATGTGAAATATTATAGGCTCAGGGTAGTAATACACTCACATCAAACATATCTGACTGACACTCATTCACTCTTTGACGAGTGATATAATACAATTGTATAGTATAATATCCTATTCACTTTTTGAATTGACCCTCCTCCGAATCTATCAAACAAATTACTAGTGGAAAAAGAGAGAAAGAAATATAGAAATAAGAGTACCATGAACAAACAGTTGGTCAGTTAATCTCCTGCACAGAACCCTCAATGAAGAATACGATTGGGAAACAATACTATAAACAAAAATTTCTCAGTGCGTAATTTTCCCCGTATTATGCCTATTTTATTTGTGTTAAATTGAATAATTGTTCAATTTCTCATACTTGAATAACAGGAATTACTTTATTGTATTTTCACAATGCTAGATACAATAATTAAATACCCTGTTAGTTAATTCGTGCTTCTATTATTTTTAAGAACTTTTTTACCAGTAATTTCAAATGTTGAATTTTATAGGACAAAACTGCGACTTTTCTGAGTTTAAACTTTGTACATTAGTTTAGAGATAATTCCGTACTAAAGTGACAATAAGCGGTAATTTTAGGTAGTACTATTTTTATTATATAAACAGACTTTTAAATAAAAGGAAATAGATACGACATATTTTAGATAAGAATAAAAATAAAATAATTTGAATATAATATTTACATTTATAAAAACGTTCAATTTAAGACACTAGTAAAAATTATTAATATAATTATACAAATTATCTCGCTTATCTTATCTAAATTATACTTAATTTGCTATTTCTATTAATGTAATGCTTTATTATTTATATTTAAATGTGTTATGAAAGTCCAATATTAAAATATACTATATTTTAAAAATATATCAAATAATTTCATAATTAGAAATTTATATGAGAGAAAAATTCGTATACACTCTTTATGAGTTTTAAATTTGAATGTGAAAAACTGGAGACTTATGTCTCAAGACTGTTTAAATTTTAGAATGAGTTATAATTAATTATTTTATTTATAATACGTCATACAATACTAATGAAATATATTTAGTTATAAAATAAACAAAATTTGAATTTCTCAATTAAAATCAGAAATTAATTAGACATAGCTTAAACGTAGAGTTCCAAATATTAAACAATATTGTGAAATTGACAATTCTTGCATTTTTGATAATTGCTATTTCCTCAAAATGAATGAATATTATTATTTTTATATATAATCGCGACACCAAAGACGAATAACGCGTTATATTTGCTGTTCCACGCTCGATTTTGTACTCAACTCTAGTCCATAAATAATGTATGTGCATTTGAACTACTCATCTAGAGAATTCATAGTCATAGGTAGGTTCTAAAACGCTCAAGCGTTGCTTAAAATAGATTTCATTAATACTCTAAGGCTAATATGTTATATAGAGTATAACATATTAATAATAAAACTTGTGTAGAAAAGGCTTATATTTATTTGTATTAATTTAAATCTTCATCAGTTTCCTTAATTGAAAACAGCGAAATAAATTAGTAATTAATTACTTTAATACTTTGATATTATATATATATATAAATAAAAATTCAAATTAAAGGATTATAATTATGTAAATACACATTAGTAATAAAAATCACTGATATATATTAAAGACTCACTCATGGATGGTATAGAGAGACTAACAGATCTACACTGCCTATAAAGCTCCTTTAATCTGAGATACTATTATATAAGAAATTGACATTTCAATGAAATAACAAACTTTTTCAATGACTTAAAATCCTGACGCCAGCCATATTTGTTCTCATCTAAGTGTTCTAATAAAAGTGTTATTGAGGGAAAATGTACTTTTTAAGTTTTAAGATTTGTATAATATGGGAACATAATTAGTAATTTTGAAGAATAGATAGATGAATATTGTAGACGCCATGATCACTTGGATTATTTTTTCTTATTTAATTAACACGTTTATCACCGCACTACAACATAATGAAAAAATATAGAGATGGCAATATCATATCACGCCTGTTTAGTATGAAAAATTAATTCTTACTTGGTCTAAATAATTTTTCCTTTTAAATTACCGATCTACTAATTTATACAAATTCGCTTGTACTTTTTCAACTCTCGCCATCTTCGAATGTAAATCATATAATAATTTTTGTGTCACATCTTTAAATTTTCCGAGTGTTAAAATTAACTAAGAATATAAATTACCAATAATTTCTAATGTTTATACATAATTTAGGTGAAATAAATCAATATACTTTTTAGTGAGTTCTATAAAATATATATTAATATATATATTTATGTGAAATATTAAAGATAAAAGTTAGTATAATTTTTAGAAGTATTTTATAATTTTATTATTCTAAATAACTAGAGGTTTATTGTAACAATCATGTCATCTATATCAGGATATGAATTGAAAAATATTATAATAAATTATTCATTAAAAAAACGTCTAATATTTAAGTACACCATATAAATACTATATATTATATATATATATATGGCCTTAAGAATTTCATGGTGCAGATTGAATGTTTTATTTTCTGATACTGCATCAAAAATATTGTAAAAACAATGTTTGTGTCATTTATAATTTTAAGGTTTCGAGTAATAGCTTAAATATTTCCCTGCGACGTCTCAAAAACTTCCTCAACTGATAAGAATTACTTTATAAAATTCGTCATTTAAGTCAAAGTTTGATAATTTAGTATAGATATTCTCCTATCGTTTTAAAGGTTCATAAGTATGAAGAATCGTAATACCCCTAGTTATATATCTCAGATTAAGGAACTTTTTAGTTCAAATTGAAGAGATTAGATAATTTTTCTTAATTAAACTATTTTTATATAACATAAAAATAAATATTGTTTATATTATTTTACACTAAATCTTATCATTAGTCATATATTTTTCCTCTATATATCGTTTAAATTTAAGACAATCTCTTATATATTACATTCTATTTGTGTTATTTGAGGGGATTATGCCATTTCTCAATGGATAATATAATCATTTTACAAATGCTAAATAATCCTCGAGTTAAAAACTTCATTTTATAGGAAATACCATAATATAATTTTACAATATTAATTATATAGGTAAAAAGTAATATATTTACTATATTGGGTTCTCTAAATTTGTTAATGTGATAATTATATTGAAGTTAATAGGCTAAATTATTTTATAGAAGTTATAAAATTTTATTAATATAAATGATTTTCTTACTAATAATAAATTAATTTTTTATAGCTGTATAATTATAAACTATTATCGAATTATATTCATTATAATAAACGTCAATTAAAAGGACATCCTAATAACTTATTTACCAAATTACGCTTTCTACTGCTTGTTGTAAAAATTGTCATATTCTAGGATCATGAAATTCATACTCTTTATTATTATTTACTCAATGCCCTTTTTAAGATATAATAAAAATTGAGACGAGACAGGATACTCTAGCTTAGGTGAATAAAACAAATATTATTTGGAATCAGCGAAAATTCTAAGGATGGTTTGATATTATAACTTTTTTTATTATATTTTTGTTTTTAACTTTATGATAAAATCGTTTTTTATCTTTAGTGTTTTACTAGAGTTTATCTCCATAAGTTGGTAACTCGGATTTAATGAGATGGCAAAGATGAGTTCAGGGGAAAAGGTCTCTCGGGTGACCATCTTTCGGATGGAACAGAACTGTTGGGACTAATCTCTCTCCACTTAATACCAGAGGGTTTGGTCTCTCCGGCTAACCCCATGACTACATGGTCTTGCGGTGCGCGGGGCTCTCCGACCTATCTCACACCTACCGGAACAATATGTGAAACATCCTCCCCTCCTCATTGAATCACCACCGATCGGCCTCAGTCCCCTCCTAAGAACAAAGCTACTTAACTATTTTCCAAATAAACAAAAACATTCAATCTTTAGACGCTTAACAATCTGTATCATCCGCTTTGAGGTATATAGAAATTATAGGTATCTAAATGCTTTAAAAAATACCGTTAAATATAATAAATCTTCATATTTTTAAGTATATAATTATCCAATAATTTCAAATATATGTTAGATAATTTATGGAATAAATTAATGTTACTTTTAGAGTGTTTAATATTTATACTGCTCAATGGATTGAATAATTTTACCGCTGTCTCGTGTCATTGCAATATATCAGAGCTTTTCAACGAATTCGCCAATATTTACGAGAATTTTTCACCAACTAATAAACTATTGGTGTGATTATTAATATAAATAATATAAACTAAAATTAATTGATTTCTAATTAAAATAATACCGTCATAATAGAATAATACCTAAAAACTATTAACTAATTCTGTCATGTTCTAAATTTTGAAATATGCACTTACTCAATGTAACAATTATTTTCAATCGCTAAAAATCCGTAAAAGCTCAATTTAGAATACTAAATAATATCAAATGTTGAAATTTATAAAGATAATAATCGTATTATATATATAGTTTTAAGTAGTTCTAAATTCGGTAAATTCATCTAAAACAAATATTTCTTTGAAATTAATCGTAATATTATTATATAAAATTAAAATTTATAGTTCATTCAATATCATATAAGTTTCCCACACCCTGAAAAAGGTTAAGTATATTAAAAACATATAAATATTAATAATTTCTCAATTAAAAAACGTTTCAATTAAGACACTCCATAATACTTATTATATAATTGTACAATATATTCGCTTTTATATCTGTCTTTTGATAAATTGTAAAAAATTGTAATTTTTATTTTTTATCTCAATAAAATAGAATAAAATATTTTGAAAATACTTCAATTTTATAACATATTCGAAATATTTTCATAAAGTTCTTGAAATTACAGCCGAATTGATTAATATTTGTATTAAAGTTCTAATAATATTTATATATGTAATGTGAAAAATTTTAAGAAAAAAGTAATTTTAGAAAAGAGGTATATAATAAATTTTTCATAAAACTAAGTTTAACAGCTATATCAAATGATATAATATTTGGTGATAATATATAAAAATACATAATATATGAATTTTCACATATATAAAACTTCCAATTCAAGTAACATACTTCAACTTATTAATAACCAAATTCACACCCAATCTTCCTTTTCAATTCGGAACCAAATTCAATGAACAAATTCATTTTATCAAAATTCAAAATAATCTTCACACATTATAATTTTAGAACAATTTCATTTCAGAACAAATTCCACAAACCTATGAAATTTAGGAAAATAAATTCGTACTTTAAACAGGAATTTGTTAATTGGAAAAAATTTAAGTAAAAGGAGTTAAAGTTTAGTAATGTTTATATATTATCTTTATATAAAACTCATTTTTATTCCTTTATATATTTCAAATTAATTTTAGGTATTAAAATAAATATATATAATTTTACATTAAAAATAAGTCAATTTAAGAACACCTAAAAACTATATATATTATTACATCAAAATATATCGATATATCGATCTTTTTGAAGTTGCATTTCAATTAAACACATTATTTATTTTCAAATTGCTAAAAACTTAACAAAGGTTTTAAATAACAATTTATTAATTGAATTATCTCATATCAAATTTTACATAATGATTTAAATTTAGGAAAATCTGATACTTTTTATAGAGTTGAATTGTTATGTATAGATAGTATAATTAAATAATGTCCGAAGGATGGAAACATTAAGATATATTTAGATATGTCTCAACGTTATATAATACTTATAATATAATGTAATTGATTATATCTCATAATAATAGTAATAATTTAGATGAAAATGTTGGTATATTAAACTCAAATATATATATACCCTATTTCTATTCAATATACGTAAAGAGCTGTCTCTTATCTATATATAAACTAACTCCGCTCCTCAGACACCTATCATGTAACGAGAAACTATATCTGTTTATACTATGTATTTGAATAGAATGATTTACTCGCATATAATACACATATTGTTTATATCAATAATACGTAAAAAAATAAATAAAATTAAAACAAACTCAATTTTAAAATCAACCACTCCATACGGCAGAGGCACAATTATTTGTCGAAATGTGGATGAGATTTAGGAAAAATCGTACTTTGTGATAATGATAAGTATATAAATTCAGAAATGTGAAATTTAAAGGAAAAAAGTTTATTTCGCTTAAATTTTTTTATTTAAACCATGGTTTTATCTAGTTACGTAGTATTGAAATTAGGTGTTGGTATAAGGTCAAATAGGTTAGTAGATAGTTTATTGTTAATATTGTTCGCTTATGTTAGCGTTATCGGTTAGGTATATGTGTAAGACTACCTAAATCATAGGTTAAGGTAGATATTGCATAGTTCTGCTTTTTGAAATTAGCGTTATTGTTCCTAGATATGGATCAACTACGATTTAATTTCTCTCAAAATGAATACTGAAAAATACTCGCTTAAAACAATCAATATTTTATAGAAAGGTATCAAATGATATCTTTTCACATGTGTTTGATAGAATTTAGGGGATAATAATGATAGTAACTCAAAAGGGATACTATCAATACATGCTAATTGTTAGAACTTTAACCCATTTAAGTCGAAACCTGTCTGTAATTATAGAGTGTAAAATTAGTTTATAAATATGAAAGCAAAGTTTTTTAAACTACGTAGATAAAAATATTATATATATATAAAAAAAAGAGTGTATATAAATAATTGATAATTATTGAAAAATATGAATCGCAATGTATGATAAAATAATGGGGCAATTTAAGGGACAGCGCGATTCTACTTAATATAAACAAATATTAGTTTAACCAAAAATTCTCTCTCTCGCTTCTTCTTCATTTTTGAGATGATAAAATATTCAATATAACACATATTTATATATGTTTTTCGATTGCTAAAATTAACTCCGCAGTTAAGATACTAATATATCAATAGAACTGATCATAACTATTTCATCTTATGTATGAGCAGAATTAGTCGAGGAACAGAATTACTCAGTACTTTAAAAGTATATCTAATTGTATATGTGATCATAGTATGATATAAGTGAAGTAAATAAAGTGTGTAATTGTATGAGATAGTTATCGATAGTTCTGTATTTTATTCTGTTCAGTTTATTCACGATTGAAGAAAATATAAAGTACATAGTGTAAAAGAAAATAATTTGGTATATTAAAACATATTGACAATTGTATTTAAAAAGACGTGTTCAAATTTAATGACATTCTCCTGATATAACTAATTAACAATTTCATTTTTCTATGGTATAAATATGTCTCATATCGCTCAAATGAAATCATCAATTTATTTCTTTTGCATAATGTAAAAAATCCTGTATATATTTCATCGAATAGATATATAGTGTCAAACATAACTCAGAACATCACTTCTCAACATGTAGACTCATATTCAGTGAGCAAATCAGTACCTTTTAAGGGTTCTCAATTTGTACATTAGTGCAATATTAACATTACAAGTGACTCAACCTCAACTCAACTCTATACTTCCTTCTCAACGCAAGAAAAAGAGTCTTTTATATATTAAATTAGAGATATATTATAATATTAAATGAATTGTAAATAAATTTAGATATAATCTAGTAAGCAAAAAAATATTAACCACAAAGAATTTCATGTACAAACTTGTCAGAATTTAAGACGCGACCGTTAAAACTATGATATTTGCTATTATAGAGAAGATCGCTATTAGAGAAGCTGCATAGGTACATACCACTCAATCTCCTTGTATTCATGATCAAAAATTATATTAGCAATTATACTCCATTAAATAAATTCCTACCAAAAGAAAAATATAACACAGTGGAACTGTGCAATATACCCGCATGTCAGCTTTCGGTGAACTTGAATTTCATATTGTCGCTACAAGAAAGTGCCATTTATATGTCTCCATGAAATAGTGCCTAGAAATATTATACGTTTTAATACCAATCTGATCCTAAGTGCAAATTACTATTAATATGAAGGACTCACATCAGTAAGTGTCACAAATTGTTAAGTAACTACAATCTATGTAGAGCCATAATGGTGCTTGCTGTTAAGACAAATGATAGCTATCATTATATTATATATAGTGTATAGGTAAACAATATTAAGGTAAAAATATGTATATAATTTAGTAAAATTAAAATTTTTCATTTTAAAGTATGTTTACAACTAATGAAATATTTTAGTAGTATTAAATATTATAATATTGATAAATTCATGAGAAAAAACGTCAATATATAGACATTCCGAAATATACTTATAATTACAATCGCTTTTTGCTATTTGAATTGGCATTTTAATTTGAAAACATATTTATTTTTCAAATGAAGGACATACTTTTTCAATTATTGTGCAAGATTGTCTCTGCATTCTGTGACTCAATAATTTCCATGTATCATTTAAATAGAGAAAAATCCGTAACTACAATTTCAAAGACCCATGAAGGGGTTTCAATTAATTCTCGCCTTATTTAAGTAAAAAAGACGTAATTTTTAAGTAATTAAAATTTTTCCTAAAAAAACTGTTCTAATTTATAACTAATGAAATATTTTGGTAATATAAATCAAATATAGAAATTTTTAATTAAAAAACGTCAAATTTAAGTAACACGTAAAACTATTAATTTTAATATCGCTTATTCACTTTCTGGAATTTGCATTTCCTCTCAACATGAAACATCATATATAATTATATTTTACAGAGTCCAATAAAATCCCATGATTAATTGGAGAAATACTATTACATATTTAATTAATAAGGGAGATATATATATATAATTACCATATAATTATTTTTTGAATTGATAATAATTATTAGGTTAATAATAAGGTTACTAGTACATTATTTCGTCAGTTCTAAATTATGATTGTGAAAATTTAACAAAATTTTCGTAATTTTAAATGTATTATTCTCACAATTTTTTACATATATTACGAAAAAAACTTACTCTATACTCAGCAGTTACTTTAGGTAGTATTAAAAACATAATATATTTAAAAAATCTTCTTTTTAAAATTAAACAAAATTTAGATACCGATATTTATTTTAAATTACGCTTTTATGCTTTTTTTTTTAAACTCTTTTTCAATGAAACACATTTCTTCAATCGTGCCTCTTGATATAAATACATAAATTAACATCAATATTAAAAGAATTATACATAAATAATTTCAAATGTTGAAATTAGGAAAAAATTCTGATACTTTTATAGTAGTTTCTATAATAATTTGTCATATAGTGATAAAATTTAAGCAAGCGTAAATTTATAGAAGTTAAACTTTTTTATATTAAAACATCCTTTTTTCATAACTAATAAAATATTTGTTTATATATATTAAAATAACAATATATTGAAATTATTCAATTAAAATAACCACTTAATTTAAGACACTTAAAACTTTTTATATCCTACATATAAATATTATTTTATCTTAAATAGAGCTCGTATCTTCATATAATAAACACATTTTAGAGGAATTCATCAATGTTGACTATAATAACACTTACACACTACAAAACACATTAACAATCTATTCCAATTTATAAATTAGAATTTCTAAATCCATAAAATTCATTTATATATTTACTTTTGGATTCTAAATTTGTAATAGTTAAAAATAATTATAAGTAAAATAATATAAAGTTGATTCTTTATTATAGAGTTAAAATATTTTATTCTAAAATAAACATTTTTTACAGTAAACTATAAATTGAAATATATTAATGGTGCAAGATCGGTAGAAACGTAATGTCGGTTACACAAACGATAAAGTAAAACAAATTATTATAATTATCATTAAAAAACTTACTCGTAAAATTATTTTTATAGTTCATCACTAGAAATATTAAATTTTTATACTTGAATACTAATTTTTCTTTACTGTTTACTTGATACATTCTCGTGAAAAATAGAAGGATTAATTTATATATTTCTGATAAATGTACGACATTCGCACTAGAACATAAATATATTTCTATCATAAATGTACTTAGTGAAAAATCCACTCTCAGTTAAAACTCATAAAATATATATTATAGAATTTACCAAATAATTTACAAATATAGTGTAAAATTTAGGATAAAAATCATAAAATGTTATTGTAACATTCCCCCTCTAAATATTGTAATTCCCACATGGGTTAAATGAAATAAAATGCATAAAGCCTAACCCACAAGATTAAATATATTTTTTATTAATTTTAAACAGGTTTTCTATAAATATACGTAAATAATAAATAATATATTTGGTATATATATATAACCAAACAAAATATTATTATATTTCATTAAAAATACGTCAATTTAAGACACCTAAAACTAATTAACAAAATTGCTTCTCTGCTTTTTGAAATAGCATTTCAAATTATAATACACTATATATGTTTTCAAATGGCAATTAAAATAAGTTAAAACAATATATTAGAATTATAATACAGAACCAAACTATGGATTGAAATTTAGGAAAAATAATACGTTATACTTTTAAGAGTTCTTAATTTTAATGTGAAAATTTAGAACATAAAATGATTATTTATCTATATAGATAGTTAAAATTTTTTTTATTATATTATAAAAACAGGCTTATCACTACTAATATAATGATAAGAATATATTTAGGTATATTTATATAAAAAGAATATATGTAAAAATATTACATTATAAAAAACGTCTAAATTTAAGTTAACACTTAAATTAATATAACAATTTCATTCTATTATTCTGGATTTGATAAAATGCATTCTAAATATAATGAAACATTAATATTTAAATTTTTCTAAATAAATATAATAAATCGTTAAACAACTCAATTTTAAAGTTACCAATATAATTTTCAAATGTTTGATAAATTATTAGGAAAAAATCGTACTTTATTTAGTGGTATATAAAATAATTTATATAATAATTAAATGTGATTACTTTAAAAAA
>JABUQX010136181.1:0-10637 GCA_015478945.1 Trachelipus rathkii | reverse complement strand
TCCGGAGTCACATTTACATTAAAGGATAACTATAATATATATTAATAATATCATTTTATAGAAGAAGTATAATGGAGCAATAGTATTATATTATGAGAATAATATAATATTTAATTATAAATTATAATATATAAAATATATTATATATAAATATATTTAAATCTATATTAATAATATTATAATACTTATATAATTATTATAATATATATATATTAAATTATCGGAAACTGATTAATACATTATTATATAAAATGAGTATTGTGCTCTTCCCATATAATTTGTATTATCTTATGTAATATATAATATATAAATACTTATAAAATTGGATAAATATAACTAATAATATTATCATTTTTTTAATAAATAAATTGAAAAAAGAAGTTATATAAAATTATAATATTTTATTAGTATAACATAAACTTCACAAAGTAATTTATTAATTAATTTGGTAATAAATTCCTATTTACCTAATCTCTATCATAAAGAAGAAATCTTATACTTATTTAAATGTGCAGGAATTGTACGTAAGATCCATTTATCACCATGATTTTTCAGTATGGTGATCAAGCCTATATAGTACTCCTATTAAAACCTTAATACTGAAAACCCTGAGAACTACCTAAAAAAAGATATCACTATAACAACACTACCTCGTGAGAACCGTTATTTGTTTATTCCGTCAACCTTGAAATTTATACTATTTATTAAATAATAAAAAGACAATTTATTGACTATATATATAGCACTCTCTATTATAAATTCTCCCTATCCTTATTACTATATAGATAGTTGTATGTGATGTTCAAAAATATATAATATTGAGGTGTATAAGAAATTGCATGTTACTTTAATGGAGGTCAAGAAATTAATTTAATAATCTAATATAGTACAACAAAAACCTCGCAGAACAAGAATTATAATTCTTATATTTAAAACAAAAGATATATATTATATTAAAATTTAATATATACAATAATTCAACGTTTGATATTATAATTTATATGGTATTTGGCTTTAATTTACTATTTCATTTATTTTATTTAATTTAAAATTAGAATTTATAAATAATTTGCTATCTTCCGTCGGAGCTTCAAGTGGGTCACAACTTGTGTCTCGAGGCGTAATGGGTTAGGCGTTCTGATTCTGGCTCATGCGATTCTAGGTAGCGCCATAATTATCCACAGGGCAGAGTTCCCTTCTTTAAAATAGAGCTTGTACTACGGATCTGATTAGATTATACTATTGAGGTATATATATCCTTCTTATTAATGCCTTAATTATATTATAAAAGGTTGATAGTATAATATTGTATACTTTTGAGATTAATTGAATAACAATACTATATAAACTACCAGACTTTTTTATAATAAATAATATCGGACCTTAAGTATTTATATAGAGTAAAATAGTATTAATACTATATTAGTGTTATAATGAGTATACCGGTATAAAACCTATGTTATCACTATATATATAACACTAATAATAATAATTCAAATAAAGATATAAAATTTAATAGTTTACTATATAATATTTACTATTTATCTTAAAATATCGACATATTAATATTACCACATATATTATACAATATATACAGCTCATATATGTTATTTATATATTATATTATAATATTATTAATATAATATATATAATATACGCTAATAAAATGTAATATAATTATATAATATAATATATAATAAAGTAGTAATAATATATAATTATATATATATAATATATTATATTAACAAACTATATTAAATAGTAAATGTTTTCTGATACGTAGTATATATATAATTAATATTATAATATTGATATAATAAATTATATATATTATATAATTACGATTTAATATATATATATATATAATAATATAATATTCGAGTGTTTATATAATTCCTCAACCATATGGATTGGTATATTCTAAACTCTGATACTTTAATATATATAATTATGACAAACATATATATATCATAATGAAATAAATCAACTCTGATAAAACAAAACAAAACAAACAACCTTTATATATATTTAATGATTTTAATATATAAATATAATAAATATATCATATAATATAAGTAAAATACTATATATATAATTAAATTAATATTATTTTTCGTATACTTTAACAGACAATAAGCAAGAGAAATTCAGAGTGTAAATCATTAATATTAATAAGTAATTCACCAATCTTAGAGTTTTTACTATTTTTTCATGTTATTTATTTTTTTTTGCAAAAGAACAGCAAAATTTTCGTCCAAAAAAAACAATTAATTTTTAAATATAATAACGTATGCACTTTAACGCCAGTCGCCATTCGCCATTCACCTATTCAAAAGTTGAGCTAATAATTCGTTCCTTCTCACAGATTCATATTTCAACAAAATCAAGTATCAAAAATTCTACGTTAACAAAACCAAAGCATGATATTGAATAAATATTGATTCTATTTTGAGTTCTGTGTTTGGTAGTACTCTTGGGGGAAGGGGGGCTTTCTTTGCTACGATGAAGAATAGTTTTCTTCATTTCAGGAAAATTATGTATATATACTACTGTTTAAAATATAATATGGTGTATAGCTATATATATAAACTGAATATATATACTTATTATATAATAATATATATATAATATATTATATATATAATAATATATATATATATAAATATAATATATATATATATAAGTACTCGAAGATTCACACTAATTATGAGTGGAGATTGGTAACTCATGAGGAAATCTCCAAGATTCTCGCCCTCTCATCCGCAGGCAATTCGTTTCTCTGTAGCGACGATGTGCCGCCACCCCTTCCGGAGGAACCCTCGGAGGATCGTTTCCTTTAAATTTCATCTTTATTTCTCGCTTTCTTTTCTCACCTGAGGCGTACTTCCGCATATGCCTCAGTCTCGTCTAAACGCCGTAGACATAGAGAAACCCAGATGACCTGGATCTGAATTTTTCCCAATGACGTAAAAAAAAAAAATAATAAGACTAATTCAAGCCGCTGTAATAGGTGTAAACAATGGATTCACAAACACCTGTTCACCTTTCACTACTCTTCCTCCCTTACCCAACACAATTAGGATGGCCAGTTTGCCACAATAACCAATTATATCCAACAACGAACAAATAACCATAGGAACAAGCATGTTAAATTTAACATAAACGACTACATAAACAAAAACCAAGAAATAGAAATCTCCTAAACAACATAATATACAACATTAATATTGTTTCAAGAAGCCTTACTTACCCAAAACCAGCCCAGAACCAAAATTTTACAGATATGAAGCCATCTACACACCACAAATCCCCCAAAAATACACACAAACTGAAGTAACCCACACAGCTAGACAACCACCCTTACACACAACAACGATCACTGGATGACAATACCACCAAAATACAATCTTTCGCTATAAGGATTAGCAAAGAGCCACACAATTTAATAAACCTTTACATCTCTCATCACACTTCCCCAGCAACTATACACCAAACCTCACCCACATTGCAAACCTCCCAAATCTCGTAATGGGAGGAGACTTCAACACCCACCACCTGACAAGGTACAACCCCCAAGAAACAAACCTAGAGTAACCCACCTTTATATATCAAACCTATGTATCACCTAACTTCTTAGCAACAAAAAACTTCCTCACTAGAAATTCCAACACCAACAAACCAATCATACACATCCTCAGACTAATATTAGCTCCCCGAAATCTACACTCTAAATTCAGTTGGTCAATACAATACTATCCTTTACAATTTTAAACCTATTCATAGCAGATCGTCCACATCAAAAAACAAACCACACATACAGGAAAACATATACAAACTACAAAAAAAGCTGACTGGACAAAATTCACAGACCACGAAGAAAACAACACACAACCTTTAAATATCACAAATACCTCTACACTAAATAAAGCTATCCAAAACTTTACGTCAATAATAAAATAAAACACAAACCAAAATATTCCCCTGGGATACCTCAAAAAATATAACCCAACCTAAACACCTGAAAACGAAAACTTGAGTAAACAACGTACCACACTTAGAAAGTCAGTACAGCAAACACAACAAACTAGAACACAAATCAATACTCTAAACACCCAAATCACAAACCTAACTAGAACACACATCTCGAATAACATTCCTTACACACACATCACACACACACACACACACACACACACACACAAACACACACACACACCACACACACACACACACACACACCACACACACACACAACACACACAACAACACACACACACACACACAAAAAAAAAAAAAAAAAAAACACCCGAACAACAATTAGAATGTGGAACACTAATAAAAATATTGAGCAACGCAAAAACTACCAAGCTCCTACTCATGAATCTATCAAAAATCCAAACTCTCAAAACTCACAAACAACAAAACAACACGCAAACATCCTCGCAACACACTTCGCGAAACAAAGTCATAAACCCACACAAGCACAAAAAGGGAAAATAATTAAATCTCTCAAGAAAATAAAACGCAACCACGACCAAGCAATAAAAATAACCCCCACTGACTTAGAAAACACCATAAAGTCCCTTAAAAACTCACCAACAACAGGACCTGACAACATCTCAAACACCTAGGAAACACCGCACTAACACATCTAGCACATATATATACAATACCTCTATCAATTTAAATTCTCTCCACCTCCATCTGGAAAAGAGCAATTATCATACCCAAGGTTGAAACCAGGAAAAGACCCTCAAACCCCTCCTCCCATCGTCCAATCTCACTACTATCCACACTATCTAAACTTCTAGAAAAGCTCATTTTGAATAAATAACACCACACATCCCCAAACAAGAGTTTCAACACGGTTTCCAACAAAACCATTCAACCACAACAGCCCTCATAAACATCATACAACCAGTAATAAAGGGCTTAAATCTCAAACACACACACAAAACAATACTTATAGCAATTGACATCAACAAAGCTTTTGACACATTTCCCAAACACAATTTAATCCATAAAATAATAAAATCAAAAATCCCCACTAATTTGAAGAAATGGATATCAAATTTCCTATCAGGGAGAACAGATCATATACAGAAAAACAACAAAAAATCCCCTACAGTAAATATTAAAAACGGCGTACCTCATGGAGCAATCCTATCCCCCACCCTCTTTAACTTATTCAAAGCCGATCTATCGCAACCACAAACAGAACACACAAACATAACAACCTAAGCAGATGACATTACCATTGCCACAACACACCAGAACCTAAACACAGCTACAAATCTGACCCAACAATACATCAACCAAATTCAAACTTGGCTGACAGACAATAGAATGTACGCTTTAACAAACAAATCCTCTATCACTCTAATCACAACAGACCGACAACTCGGTACTACCCACCCCCAAATCTACATAAGTAATATCGCTATACCACTAAACAAAACAACTAAAATCCTTGGCGTAGCACTTTACATACATAGATAACATAATAACATCAGCAAACAGGAAACTAAACATACTAAGAACCATAGCCGGCACTGACATCACAAATAACAGATAGATATCTACCATCACATATAATCAATTCATCCGTCCAACACTAAATTACGCCTCACCAACATGGCACCCATTACTGACCAAGGCAAATATAAGGAAACTAAAAATAAATAACCTTTAACAAGACACTTAGAATTATAACAGCATGTACATCTATAACACCACAACAACATCTGCTTGAAGAAACAAAATTACTATCCATACATAGACAAACAAAAATGATAGGCACTAAATTCTACGCCAAAACACAAACACCTCAGCACCCATGTCACATCGCCCTCTCTAACCCCTTTTATCGCAGGTTTAAACAACCTCCATCCTCTCCAGCATTATTCTACAAACAAATTCTGAATAACATCCCATCGCCACAAAACAAAACCTCATACAACAAACAAATCCACACATTCCTAACCGAAAACTATTTAAGAAACCTACAACCAAACAATACGCTAAATGAACATCCATCAGAAATAGCATCTGAATTTAACTCTCTCCCAAGAATCATTCAGTCATCCTTAGCCAAACTAAGATGCAACCACCACTCAAATTTGCAACACCACAAGTATAGATTCAATCTTAATCAAACCACCTCGAATATCTGCACAACTTGCAACCAGGTCCCGAAAACTGTCACATTTTCTACTAGACTGTCATTCTAACCGTCAACCCAGAAAAATCAGGAAAATTTCAACTCTAGACGATCTGTGGAGGAGACCGGTATCTAGAAGCAATGTGACCGCTCTGAAGACAGGGTGGTCAGGGGGCAAGAAGGTATAATATATATATATATATATATATATATATATATATATATATATATATATATATATATATATATATATATATATTTATATATATAATAATATAAAAAATAACTTATAGATGAATATATATATAAAGAAGTAGATTTATATATATGCTTATATATATATATATATGAATGTATACTATATATATATATATATATATATATATATATATATGCCCTTAAACCTTTAGAGTCATTTACCACGAATATACACTATATACTATATATATATATATATATATATATATATATATATATATATATATATATATATATATATGTAGATATATATAAAATATATATATATATATATATATATATATATATATATGTAGGGTGTCCCAAACCTAATAAGGTAAAAAAAGAAAAATTAAATGTAAAATCGCATACAGCCTTTAATTAATTCCGCTTAATGAAAAAAAAAACAAAATTTCATTGATCTATTATTAAAGAAAGGCTTGCCTCATTCACCCTATATAAACGAGCACTTATCGTTCTAGAATGAAAGAATTAAGCGCTAAATCTTTTAATTACTAAAGCCGTTTTCGTTTTTGTATTTGTGCTTGCGAAACGTAAGAAATGCTCGAGTTTACTTTCGTTTTTGTCAATCTTAGCGCAAAATCGTAAAAAATGCTCACCAAACGTAAGAAATTTCCTTAATTCTGTAAGGATGCTATTTCTTGATATTTTATGATATTTTCATTTATTTTACGAGTGGAACAAACTGGAAGGGTTTGCTTTATAAAATTCGAAAATTTTTGATGATACCCTAGTTTAAATATATATATATATATATATATATATATATATATATATATATATGCAATATATATATATATATATATATATATATATATATATATATATATATATATATATATATATATATATATATATATATATATATATATATATATATATATATATATATATATATATATATATATATATAGGTGAAACTAAAGAAGTTACCCGCATCATATCTCGAAAACTAAGATAGGTACAAGAAAACTGATAACACATATGGAATCAGCGTATGAAATTTGTATGGAAAATGAAAAAAAAAATTTTTATTTTTTTTTATTTTTTTTTTATATCTCCAAAACTAAGATAGGTACAAGAAAACTAATAACATATTTAGAATCAGCGTATGAAATTTGTATAAAAAAAATTGGAAAAAATTTTTTTTTTTTTAACAAAAAGAAATCCCCAGGGTAAACCGCAAAGATGCAAGAGTCGGGGTCGTCTCTCGGCCTCCCGGGGGGACGACAGAGACTCGTCCCCCCTCTACTTAATACATCGAGCCCCCTAAAAAAAAATTCATATGCTGATTCCAAATATGTTATTGGTATAAAAAAAAATTTTTCCTTTTTATCATACATATTTCACACGCTAATTCCATATATGTTATTAGTTTTCTTCTACCTATCGTAGTTTTGGAGATATAAAAAAAAAATAAAAAAAAAAAAAAATTTTTTTTTTCATTTTCCGTACAAATTTTATAAGGATTCCATATATGTTTCCAGTTTTCTTGTACCTATTATAGTTGTGTGATATCATGTGACTAAAGTATTATATATATATATATATATATATATATATATATATATATATATATATATATATATATATATATATATATATATATATATATATATAATTACATATGCAACTGCCAACTTCTTCTGCTATTGCTGCTGCTGCTGTATATGCCAGCCAGCAACAGCAACCTTGTAACCTTATATAACAACCTGCTGTATATAACCCATAGTAACCATAGCCAGCAACCATATATATATATATATATATATTAATGATGTAGGTAACATCCGAATCCGCTGAACATTCGAATATTTTTTACATCCAGATTCGTATCTACAGTACATCCGCAGTCTAGCCTGCGGAAGTTGCACGGATTAAAACAAAGGAAAGAGAGAGAGCTACATAAATAAGAAAATCACAAAGTAAAGTTAACTCTGACTGACCATTTCAAAAGTGATTGAAGGGTGCTGCCTTACTTTTGTCAAAGTAGCTGCGTAGAATTGACTAGCAGACAGCACAGAGACCAGAGTCAGTAGCTAGTACGTGACTCAGTAGTCAGTACTGAGTTAGTGCACATTTGATCTTGAAAAAGTAAGGTTGTTATAGCAGCATTCTTCTTATCTTATTTTGTTGTTGTTGTTTTTTTTTTAAAGTTTGCGATTTTATCGTGTTTAAATTCAGTGGGTGAAGCAATAGAGTCAGCGGTATTGAAGTACATTGATCTGGTATCTAAAGAGACTGCTAAGTGTAAATTATGCTCTAAATACTATTCTAGGAAGGTTAAAGTAAAGACATCGCAAAAAAAAAAAAAAAAAAAAAAAAACTTCTTAAGCTGATACCGAAGAGCTAGAGGAAAAATAAAGTGAGACAAAGAAGTCGCCAAAACTTTTACAGAAGATGAAACAATTGGAAACAGAATATTGTACTGAAAAATAAGAAATAGAATGCCACTCAATAGAAAAGTAAATTAATGGATTACCGCATTGCCGAAATGATCGTAATGGATGATGAGCCATTCGATGTGGCTGAACACATTGGCTCCATGCATTTTGTGGAAGCAGCTACTCCGCAGTACAAATTGAAAAATCGACACTTCTAATATGACATAATTTGTGATCATATATACCCAAAAGTTTGTGCTAAAATAAGTATGGAGGTAAAATCAATGAGTGAAATCGGACTGTCTTTCACCATTAATAAATGGTCAAATCTGTCACGGAATTGGCGCAAACTTTCAAGGAAAGAATTTTTTTTTAGGCGCGCAAAACCCTGACGAAAGGCACACAAGTAGTTATGATGCAATGCTCAACAAATGGGAAATACCAATATTCAAAGCTCATTGTTTTTTTTTTAAGAGACAGTGGTATCAACATGAAAAGCCTTATTTTATCTGGGGTTAAAAATTTCGATTGTGTAGCGAATAAACTTCAGTCAGTTAAAAATCTGGCTTAGAAACTCAGAAAACTATAGCTTAAGTAATTTTTAAGCTTAGAGTTATAGAAACCCATTTTCACCATTCAACAATGGCCCAAGATGAGTTAAAATCAATTCAAAAACGACTTGATATTCCTCATTTTACTGTGATCCAAGACGCATAAACTCGCTGGAAGATTACCCTTTATATCATGGAAAGGATACTGACACTCAAGAAACCTCTTTCTTTATATGTCAGTTCCCATTCCAAAGTTACCATTCTCACCAATGTGAGTAATTAATTGTTATCTAACTGCATTAAATATTTAAAACCATTCAAAGAAATTACAAGGACAATCTGCTCTTCTACAGCTTCTCTATCAGACGTAAAACCATTTTAATCACAACAATGAGGAAACATTTTGAACCATTCTCAAATCGAGATGATCATGGAGTAAAAAGCATGAAATTTGTAATAAAAGCAGAACTAGTCAAACGCTTCAGTTCTCTCGAAAAGATTATTTTTATACGCTAGGACTTGCTTTGATCCTCGTTGCAAAACTTACTTTTCTTCGTCTAGTACATTAGAACGAGTTAAATCATCACTTGGTAAAACATTTGAAAAGCTTTTAAAATTACAACAACAGAACAAACACCTTCAACAGGAAAATCTATCACAGAATCTCTCTCAGAGTTTCTTCAATCAAGTAGCGTTGACGAGACAACATGAGGCCGAAATATGTAGTAAAAATAACCGAGAGTTGTGATCAAGATAACCGATTGACTTTATATGATGATCTTATAAGTTAGTGAAAAGGTAAGCAAAATGTCAATCCACACTTGAGTAAACTTACAAGAAAAAATTTATCCTGTCTACCAAATAGTGTATCAAGTGGTAGATTATTTAGAAATGATGGATTAACATACGATGAAAAGAGAAAGAGAGGCAGACTATCAACAGAATTGGCCAAAAAATTAATGTTTCTCAAGCATAACCTTCCTATATTTAAATTTGAATACTAATGGAATAAATTAATGAAAATCTTAATTTTTGTAATTTTCATTAAAGAACTTTATAGTTATTAAGGTAATTTAAAATCTCTTTCATTAAGGGCAGAGATTGGGGTAAGAAGTTGGTGGGGTGTACGTTGGGTTCACGTCCCGCACCATCGTAATACAATTATTAGAACATTAGAAATAGAAAGACAGTCAAGCCAATAGAGCCAATCGCCAAACAACATGTTCATGCAAATCCACAAAGCCTTCTATGGCTTGTCAATAACTTACCTAGTATACACAAAGT
>JABUQX010136180.1:12500-25502 GCA_015478945.1 Trachelipus rathkii | reverse complement strand
CAGTAATGCTTCGTTCAGATCAGTTGAATGCCGTTCGCATTATCGTAAACACTTTCGCGTTTTCGTGCATAACTCATATATATATATATATATATATATATATATATATATATTATATTTTTTTATTATTAATAATATCTATATAAAAAAACATATATAAAAAAAAAAAAAATGAGTGCTAAAGCTTTATTTAACACCAGAACAATATAAATTATCAGGGGAGTAACCAGAAAGTCAACTTATTTCTTTGATAAAATAATATGAAAGTTCCATTCAAAATTAATTTAGCCATATATGCAATATTAATGTTTAATTTTAAAAATTTGATTTGATTTTTTTTTTTGGAAAATGGATCTTTATATTAGGCTATATCTAAAATGTCAACATATTAGAACATTAGAACATTAGAAATATAGAGACAGTAAGAAGCCACATGGGCCTATCGAGACTGTCCCAGTCAACTCACTAACAAACATGCTCATGCAAATCCACAAAGCACTCTAGGGCTTGTCAAATTGCTGTAACTAAAAATCCACCAATTTGGCTTAGTCAAAAAAAAAAAAAAATGATATATGATACCCAAACCATCCACATACCTTAACAATTAAGTTATGGTCACACATGCAATCTAACATTAATAACTACTGTAACTAAAACCCAGCCAATTTGGCTTCGTCTAAATATACTATATGATACCCAACCCATCCATATACCTATCCAACCCTTTCTTAAATGTTGCAATCGAGTCACACTCAACAACCTCCTGTGGCAAACCATTCCAAAATTTAACAACCCTATTACTGAAAGAATGCTTTCTTATATCAAGATGGCATGCTTTCTTCTTAATTTTCTTATTATGCCCCCTGGTCTCCCGTCCGTGCTCTACTATGAAGAATTTATTGGTCTCTGTATTATCAATAGATGTAAATATTTTGTAGACTTGTATCATGTCCCCTCTGAGAAATCGCCTTTCTACAGAAAACATTCCTAACTCCCTCAGCCTCTCCTCATAGCTCTTACCCTCAAACCCAGAAATCATCCTTGTTGCTCTACGTTGCACTCTCTCTAGCATATCTAAGTCTTTCTTTAAATAAGGGGCCCAAACTTGTGCACAATACTCTATTACTAGCCTAACATAGCTATTATAAAGTTTACTTATAACTTCCTTGCTCTTGTAAACAACATTGCGATTTATTATGCCCAGCATCTTATTAGCTTTATTCCTTGCTTCCAAACACTGATTAGCTACTTTCAAATTACCGCTTATAATCACACCTAAATCTTTTTCTTGGTCCACAGACTCAAGCCAATCCCCATTCATATCATAGTTAAAACTTTTATTTGAGTAACCTAGGTGAAGAACCTTACACTTTTACTATTAAAATTCATTTGCCACTTATCTGCCCACCCAAGAAGTTTATCAAGATCATTTTGAATCTTTATACATCCTTCACTATTCCTAACTGTGGTGGCCACTTTGGTATCATCTGCAAACTTAGAAACCTTGCATTTAAGTCCCTGGTCTAAATCATTTATATATATGAGGAACAATATTGGCCCCAGCACTGATCCCTGTGGGACACCAGTCTTCACTATTTTCCATGATGATTTATTACCATTAAGTTGTACACACTGTTTTCTATTCCACAACACTTTAATCTAACCATGTACCACTCCACCTATACCACATTGCAATAACTTCTTCATCAGCCTTATGTGGGGAACCTTATCAAAAGCTTTGCTAAAGTCTAAATATATAATATCAACTGGCTCTCCTCTGTCAATACAGTCAGTAATGTATTCCATAAATTCTAAAAGGTTTGTCTGACATGACCTACCCTTTCTGAAACCGTGCTGGGAGTCATACAATACCTTGTTATCTTCTAAATATTTCTCTATATGACCTTTCAATAACTTTTCCAGAACCTTTACAACCAGGGATGTTAAGCTAACTGGCCTATAATTTCCCAAATCTTCCTTACTACCTTTCTTATAAATAGGAACAACATATGCTATTTTCCAGTCCTCTGGTACCTCACCAAATGTTATAGATCGCTTAAAAATCAAATACAGTGCCTTTGTAATGCTGGTACTACCCTCCTTTAGAATTCTACCATATATACCATCAGGGCCTGCAGCTTTACTTGGATCAATATGGTCTAGTAAACGTTTAATATCTTTTACATCAAATTCAAATTCTGTAAGTCTACTTGTAGCATGCATACAAGAACTATTAATCTCCAGACAATTATCTACTCTTTCCTCAGTAAACATTGAAGTAAAATACATTGAAAATGTTGACCAACTCCTTATCTGAACTTGCTAAATTTTCATCAATTTTAAAGTAAATAGGTTTATTCTTACTTTTAAATTTATAAAAACTAAAAACTTCTTCAGGTCCTTATTATTATTGCTAAATTAATTTCTGCCTCTCTATTCGGGTATTTGACTTGTTAAGTTCCAGCCAGATATCCGGTATCCTGCTAATTCATTATCCAGCCCATCCCAACCAATTACTACCCTTGAATATTTTAAAACATCTACGCTTTTCGTTGATTTTCTCTCTTTACCTCTCTATTCCAACAAACAGGTTTTCTCTTTGCCACCCTAATGGGTTTATCTATAAAACATACTGACTGAATATCCATTAAAATTTCCTTAAAATGTTCCCACATGATAAAACAGTTTTGGTCTTTAAACTCTTTATCCCAGTCAGTTATACTAAGCATGTCTCAAAATTTGGTAAAATCGCCATTTCAGAAATCTAAGATCTTTTCCTTATTAACTTGCAATTTGGGCCCAGATATCACATTCATATTAAATCTAATTATATTATGGTCACTAAGTCCTAAATTCTCCTCAACTCTAACCTCATCCACCATACTTTCATTGTTAGTTAATATTAAATCTTGTGGGTTCATGGACCATCTGGCTCAAAAAGTTATCTAGTATACAATTTATAAATACAGAACTACCATGGTCCATATAAGACAAGGAATCCCATTGAATGCCAGGAAAATTAAAATCACCCATTATGACTATACCTTTTTCTTTATTGTGGCATGCTGTCTCAATTTCTTTCACCATTTCCGCGTCTAATTCTTGACTCTGGCCAGGAGGTCTATAAAATGTCCCTATTCTATATGATTTATTGTACATAAGGATATCTACCCACACAGATTCAACATCATGATTAGTTTTAAAGTCAGTCATTAATACAGATTGAATATTGCTTTTAACATAAAGTGCCACCCTTCTTTCCTCTACGCTGGTATAAATAAAGTGAATATCCATCTATTTCATATTCCTGAAAGGAGTCTCCATGTAATTCTTCATTAACCCATGCTTCAGTTATGCAAATAATGTCTAGATTCTCATTTATAGTATAACTAAGCAGCTCATCTTTTTTATTTCTAAGGCTATGAGCATTTGTGTAAAAGCATTTGATATTCGAAATGCTGTTATTTTTATTGCTATCATCATTATTTGGGCCTGTAGCAACATTAGTTTTACTTATCTCACCACTATTACAGTTACCATTTCAATTATTTATGTTAAGATTTAGCCCATCACTCCTAACCTTGCCTAGTTTTTTGATAGGCAGGTTTCCTAAATGGTACTGAAAAGCTCAACAGGTTTACGACACAAGTGAACACCGTCTGCTGCAAAAAGATCTTTGTCCAGAAATTCTCTCCACAAATCCAAAAACCTAATATTTTCTGAAAAACATAATTTCCTAACCCTTTCATTTGCACCTAAAGCCCTACTCCCCCATTCCTGACCTGCACCTAACCTAGGTAAAATTCCAGAAATCATGCACCTTCTTCCACTAGCTTTCATCTTCTGAATCAATATGAAATGGACCATATCATTATAGTTCAAAGATAATTTTTTTCATTAATAATGTATATTGTAGTAAAAGTTTATAATACACATAAGTTGAAAATGTTGATATTATATATATAAATATAAAGTATGAACATTTTCTTATAATGGCATTTTTATAATATTAACCTATGCATTTATATGTATTTACTTCTTTCATTTCAAGATACACATACACACAAATGACAAAAAATATTTATAACCTTTTTAATAGGTATAAAGTTAAAACATTTTCTTTCTTAACACACAGCAACCAAGAATCCAAATTCAACAAAATTTCATATAAATTTATAGGCACAGGTCTAAATGACAGACAGTTTTTCAAATCATCTGAAAATACACTAAAACCTTAAGCAATTCCCCTAATATTTATTGATTGACCTTAATAATTTATTGGTTTAGTTTTATCGCATTTTTTTATTTTGGTTTTAAGTGTTTAAAGATTTGTTTAATAAGGTGATTGTTGTTGTTTTTTTTAACTGTTTTTATTTATTTACTGTGATTGTTGTTTTTTTTTTGTTAATTTTTTTTAGTTAGGTTAAATTTATTTTTAGTTTATTTGGTCAGATTAGGTTTAGTAAGGCTAGGTTAGTTTTAATAGGTTAGGACTTAATTTTGATTTTATATTTAATTTTAATACATTTGCAGTATACTGTGCAAAAATTTTGAAAATCGGAGGTGAAGCCCTTTATCTAAATAATTACCAATTTTAACATTTAATATATAAAGGGTAAAAAGTTGCTAAATCTGGTTAAAGGCATTTTTTACACTTAAATTTAAGTTTATCTTTAATTTTAATACATTTGCAGAGTATTGTGCAAAAATTTTGAAATCGGAGGATAGGCCCTTTATCTAAGCAATTAAACATAATATATATATATATATATATATGTATTTTTGTATAAATTTTTATATATGCGGATATATTTTCTTTATATATATATATTTATATATATATATATATATATATATATATATATATATATATATATATATATATATATATATATATATATATATATATATATATATATATATATATATATATATATATATATAGGATCTTGTAAGCTTTATAGAGCCACTATTTTATAAAACGCTACTTGAACTTAAAAATCCCAAATTTAAGGGAAGTGAGATTTAACATTATTATAAATATAAAATTTTTCACTTCAGTGAAGCCATATAAGTGATATTCAAGTAGTCTTTTTTTTAGATTATTTTTTTTATTATTATTTAATATCTGTGTTAATTTTATCATACTCTTGACATATTTTTATAGAATTTAAATCAGACGCAAGCACACATATATCAGATAAATGTACATTTGTACACACAACTTTTTTTGTTTTAATCGCTGGTGGTTTGGAAACTAGTGGTTCTCGTTTACATGTAATAAATAGACTAACAGAATTTGAATTTGATGTAAAAGAAATTAAATCGCTACTAGAACATATTGATCCAAGTAAAGCTGCAGGTCCTGATGGTATATATGGTAGAATTCTAAAAGAGGGTAGTAGCAGTATTGCAAAGGCATTGTTTTTGATTTTTAAACGTTCCTTAACATTTAGTGAGGTACCAGATGACTGGAAAACTGCATATGTTGTGCCTATTTATAAGAAAGGTAGTAAGGGAGATTTGGGAAATTATAGGCCAGTTAGCTTAACATCTCTGGTCGTAAAAATTTTGGAAAAGTTACTGAAAAGTTATATAGAGAAACATTTGGATGATAACAAATTACTGTATGATTCTCAGCATGGTTTTAGAATGGGGAGATCATGTCAAACAAACCTTTTAGAATTTATGGATTATGTTACTGACTGCATTGACAAAGGAGAACCAGTTGATATTATTTATCTTGACTTTAGCAAAGCCTTTGATAAAGTTCCCCACAAAAGGCTGATTCAAAAGTTATTGCAATGTGGAATAGGTGGAGTGGTACAGGGTTGGATTAAAGAGTGGTTGTGTAATAGAAGGCAGTGTGTAATGCTAAATGGCAATAAGTCATCATGGGAAGTGGTGAAGAGTGGTGTCCCACAAGGTTCTGTACTGGGACCACTACTGTTCCTCATTTATATAAATGATTTAGATCAGGGTCTAAAATGTAAGGTTTCTAAGTTTGCAGATGATACCAAAGTAGCAACTTCAATTGGAAATAATGATGGATGCATAAAGATTCAAAATGATCTTGATAAACTTCTTGGTTGGGCGGATAAGTGGCAAATGAATTTTAATAGTAAAAAGTGTAAGGTTCTTCACTTAGGTTACTCGAATAAAGGATTTAGCTATGACATGAATGGTGATTGGCTCGAGTCTGTAGACCAAGAAAAGGATTTGGGTGTGATTATAAGCAGTAATCTCAAAGTGGCTAACCAATGTTTGGAAGCAAGAAATAAGGCAAATAAGATACTAGGTATAATAAATCGTAATGTTGTTTACAAGAGTAAGGAAGTTATAAGTAAGCTATACAATAGCTATGTTAGGCCAGTATTAGAGTATTGTGCACAAGTTTGGGCCCCTTATTTAAGAAAAGACATAGATATGCTTGAAAGAGTGCAGCGTAGAGCAACAAGGATGATTTCTGGGTTTAACATTAAAATGCATGTATGACAGGACCCTCCCATGGTGCTGATTTTTCAGTAATTATAGCCCTTTTTGTGAGCGTGAAGGTGGGTTTCTATAATACATTGACTCAAAAAAATATATATATATACATTATATGTACCAGTATATATATATATATATATATATATATAAAATTATATATACTATATATATATATATATATATATATATATATATATATATATATATATATATATATGCTCATATATATATATATATAAAGTATATATATATATATAGGTTCTTTTTCGGCTAACCCCCCACAACGATATATCGATTATTTTATAAATTTAATCGATTATTTTAGTAAACTAAACAATTTAATTTATATGTCTTAAATTTAAGAAGGAAATTATTTGACTATTTCTTTTAATATCTCCTCAAATAGGTAATTTCCTTTATTTTTTTTTCTCCACATCTGTTCGTATAAATATGATTGCAACATTAAACGACTAACTTTTTCTTTAGTGTTAATATCTCTTACTAACTTTATTAAAGACATCTTTCATAAATAGCAACTATAGTAAGAATAAATTCACTAATAGACACTGTGAGAAATTAAATTAAACAAATTGATTCTAGATTCTAAACTTCACCAAAAAAAATAAATAAATAAATAAATTATTATTAAATGATCGAATAGAAATGTTATGCAAAATTATATTTTAATATGGAACAATGATATTATAAAAAAATATATATATTGTTGTGGGGGGATAAAAAAAAAAAAAATATATATATATATATATATATATATATATATATATATATATATATATATATATATATATATATATAATATATATAGATATTTACTTTATATATATATATATATATATATATAGGCACAAGTTTAATGGCTTGGTCATTTTTCAAATCGATCAAAAATGCCCTATAATTTTTCAGAAATTCCCGGAATATTTCAGATATTACTAAAAAACACTTCTTTCTTCAATTATTTAAAGCTCCACTTTTTTTAAAATTAATTATTTTTTTTTTCAATATATATATATATATATATATATATATATATATATATATATATATATATATATATATATATATATATATACTCTATATATATATCTATAAGAGAGAGAGAGAGAGAGAGAGAGAGAGAACTACATTACCTTCAAGAAAAGCAAATACATATTTGGAATCAGCGTTTAAAGCTTATTACTAGAATGTAAAAAAAAATGGTATCTCGAAAAGTACGACACTTACAGAAAAACAAATTACATATTTGGAATCAGCGATTTTAGGGGGCTCGAGCCGATTGGGGACAGAGGGGGGACGTTTTCCATACCCCATAGGGGAGGGGCGGAGGAACCCCTGCGACACCCAAATACCAATGAGCGGGGGTTCCGGAGACCCTCCCCGGAGGGGGGGAAATAGTACCCCCCGTCGTCCACCTAGAGGCCGAGAGACCGACCCCGACATCTGATATCGGGGCGGTCTACCCTAGGGTATTCGTTAGTTTTAAATCATAAAATAAATTTACATATAATAAGCTTTCTACGCTGATTACAAATTTGTTTTTCTGTAAGTGTCGTACTTTTCGAGATACAATTTTTTTTTACATTGTGGTAAGCTTTAAACGCTGATTAAATGTGGTGTCTTTTGTGTAATGTATCTCTCTCTCTCTCTCTCTCTCTCTCTCTCTCTCTCTCTCTCTCTCTCTCTCTCTCTCTCTCTCTCTCTCCTGCATGTGATCAGAAAACTAAACGACCTAAAGTAAAAATTTATATTATATATATATATATATATATATATATATATATATATATATATATATATATATATATATATATATATATACTACTATAATATATATATATATATATATATATATATATATATATATATATATATATATATATATATATATATAAATATATATATAAATTTTGTGAACTGTATATATATATGAATTTATTTTATATGTAAATAGAATTTATTTCTTACCGTTATAATCTATATTTCACCGTTAAAATAATTAAAATTTTCATCTTTTTCGCGTAATAAAAAAATGACCTCTTCATTTAGACTTGTACCTATATATATATATATAAATATATATATATATATATATATATATATATATATATATATATATATATATATATATATATATATATATATATATATACTAATATATATATATATATATAATCTAGAGCCGTGTACGTGGAAGCAAGAACCCCAGCACCTAATAATTGGTTAGATGACTTAGTATATATATATATATATATATATATATATATATATATATATATATATATATATATATATATATATATATATATATTTTCAAACACTAAATATATATATATATATATATATATATAAGTTAAAAACTAATAAAACCTAGATTTTGGGTGTAAAATGTAGATATTTGTGACACCAAAAAAAATTTGTAGATGTTTTACAGACTTAATTTTGATTTTATATTTAATTTTAATACATTTGCAGTATACTGTGCAAAAATTTTGAAAATCGGAGGTGAAGCCCTTTATCTAAATAATTACCAATTTTAACATTTAATATAGAAATGGTAAAAAGTTGCTAAATCTGGTTAAAGGCGTTTTTTACACTTAAATTTAAGTTTATCTTTACTTTTAATACATATGCAGAGTATTGTGCAAAAATTTTGAAATCGGAGAATAGGCCCTTTATCTAAACAATTACCATAATATATATATATATATATATATATATATATATATATATATATATATATATATATATATATATATATATATATATATATATATACTATATATATATATATATATATATATATATATATATATATATATATATATATATATAGTTACTATATACCTTATGATCTAAAGTAAATTTTTCATATTAATTTATATTAATTGAAAGTAAATATTATAAGAAATGTAAAAATTTAAGGGAAAAAATGTTTTAATACTAAGTTAGTTTTTTATATGGAAAATAAATCAAATATAATATAAAAAAAAAGCTAGATCATGAGGAATTTGCAGCCGAAATTTTTTTTATTCGTGACGTATTAGGCGTGACGTAATACAACTTAAAAATGTTGCCAGATTTCTATTATAAATATATATATATATATATATATATATATATATATATATATATATATATATATATATATATATATATATATATATATATATATATATATATATATATAAAGGTATTACAGCCAAAGTAGGGGCTCGAGCCGACCCAGGGAACATAGGGGACGTTTTCCCTTACCGGTAAGAGGGTGGAAGGAACCCCGACCTAAGAGCGGGGTTCAGGGCCCTCTCCCGGAGGGGAAATAGTCCTACCCTGTCATTCACGGAAGGCCGATAGAGCTAAAGCTGTTACGATTGAAGATGGCATGGGACATTGCTAAGGATTCCCAGAGATAACAAAAAATGTCCTGGCAATCGGTGAACGACAGGGTAGGACTATTTCCCCCCCTCAGGGTCTCAGTTCCCCAGCTGCTGTATTTGAAGTAATGTAGTCCCCCTTCCCTACGAGATATATTCTCCCATTATTTGGCTATATATTTACTGCTCTGCTACTATATAACTTATCTGCTGCTAACAATAACCTTATATATATATATATATATATATATATATATATATATATATATATATAACTATTTATATTAATAGAGGCTCTATGCTCCTTCAGTTGTATTACGTCACGCCTCAAGGTCATGAAGGACATTGTCAGATTTTTGATATCTGCTTTTTTTAACATTATCTTTGCCTGATTTTCCATATAAAAAACTAACTTATTATTAAAACATTTTTTCCCTTAAATTTTTACATTTCTTAGAATATTTACTTTCAATTAATATAAATTAATATGAAAAATTTACTTTAGATCATAAGGCATTTAAAGTAATATGTCCATATATATATATATATATATATATATATATATATATATATATATATATATATATATATATATATATATATATATATATATATATTTATATATATATATATATATATATTTATATATATATATATATATTTATTTATATATATATATATATATATATATATAATATATATATTAGTTGAACATAATACTAAACAGTTTTAAGCATTATTTCTATATTTACGGTAGCCTACCTAAAGGTAGCTTAAAGCTAAAATCAATATTAGCATTTACATTGTAAAATTAGGAAACAATGATTACCTTTCAATAATGTTAGTATCTCTTCAAGATTAAATTTCCTTAAAAATTCTTCCATTCTTTAAAAGTAGGCACTACAATAACATTAACGTTAAAAAAAAAATACGAATTTCGGTAATCGACTATGACACTATGACATTCTACATCAAGACTCAGGAACCAGGAAAATTTGTTATTCAGTAATGCCAACTTGCCAAGGGTTGCCAACATAACATTACGTCATAAAATTTTATTGTGATTATAGTTAGAAAAATAGTTAAGAAAAAAATCAAGAAAAGTCTCCAATGGTAAAACATTGATTCTAAAAAATATAAATGCATATATATAAAAAAAAAAAATAATCAACCAAGAAAAGAGGATTTTTCGGTGTTATGAAAGTGTTCCCTTCCGAACGTTCGATTTCGTCCGCCATCAGAGTAACATAATTAAGTTTTTTAATATTTAGCATTTTTAAAACCAATAACTTATTCTTTATATAATTTCACAGGGTTACTATATGGTACATAATAACATGTTTAAGACGGGAAATTGAGTTTTTTTTTTTTTACTTTTTATGTCATCTATAAAGGTATCTGCGAAAAAAAAAAATTAAAACCCGACATCCCATTCTTGAAAAAAAAATCTTCATACGAAAAAACATCTATTTAGGTATCATAGAAGCCCCCTGTGAAGAAATTGTTCAAATCCGACCTCCCGTTCTTATTATAAATAAAGAAAGTTTTACCATAGGCCCCCTATATATATATATATATATATATATATATATATATATATATATATATATATATATATATATATATATATATATATATATATATATATATATATATATATATATATATATAAATATTTATATAGCCAGCCTCCCGAAAGCATCATGCATATCTTGGAAACTGCAGTAATACAAAAAAAAAAAAAAACATTAGTGGAATCAGCATCGAATTCTAGTTAGGAAAACACACCTTTGTTTTTTTTTATTTATTTTTTTTTTTCAAGAACGGTAGGTCAGATTTTAATTTTTTAGATAGCCTCTATGATACATAAATTAATGATGTAGGCGTAAAAATTTTATTACTTTTGTTTTTAACCAACCACTCACGGGCTCAGGGGGTACGGGGGACTCCACCCCCCGTAAATATACCCTGTGGGTTTGCATGTTTTTTACTTTTATATTACTTTTTGTTTTCAACCAACCACTCACGGGCTCGGGGGTGTACGGGGGTGGAGCCCCCCGTAAATATCCCCAAGTGGCTTTGAATTTTTTTTCATTTTTTATGGCATCTATAGAGGCTATCTGCGAAAAAAAATTTAAAATCCAACCCCCATCTTGGAAAAAAAAAAAAAAAAGTGTGTTTTCCTAACTAGAATTCGATGCTGATTCCACCAATGTTTTTCTTTTTTTTTGTAGCTATAGTAGTTTTTAAGATATGGATTGGTGCTGATTTGTGGAGGCTGACCTATATATATATATATATATATATATATATATATATATATATATATATATATATATATATATATATATATATATATATATATATATTCTATATATATATATATATATATATATATATATATATATATATAGCGACAAAAATTTATTTATCATTATGAATAAGTTTCGTTACCATTAAAATAATTCAATTTGGTTACAGAACATCTATAAATTTGGTTACGAAAACAACCAGCATTTATTTCCAGTTACTAATTTGTCTAACAAAAGTCGATTAGTTAGAGCAGCTAATATTATTTGGTTAAAATTCGGTGTTTATTATCAATAACAAAATATTTTCATTAACATAACCAATTTTTTGTCAATAAGCTCTTAACCAAAATAATTTGTTTATCATAAACAAACAATTCTTTCAGTGTACTATCACATCAAATTTGCAGGGCGTATATAGTCGGGCGAGATACATCTTTTTTACTTAGATAATTTTTTTGTATACTCCAAAAATATATTTTTTAAAATTTCCCCCAATTTTTTTTTTTTAATTTTGTCCAAAGAAAAATTTCAAAACTACTGCATATACAAAAAACATAATTAAAAAATGTGTATCACCTTCGACTACAAATGTCCTGAAAATTTCAGGCAGATCGAATAAACAGAAAAAAAAATCCCAACTTTTCAGTGAAAATCGACCATTGCTCAGATACGAGGTCAAATATCAAAATTCCGTTCCTAAATAATTTAGATTATAGTCCAATCTTTGATAGTTTAAGTTTGGAGTCATTTGGAAAAAAATTGTAGAAGAAGATAGGAAAAATGTCAAAAACGTAGGTTTTCAAAAAATG
>JABUQX010136180.1:0-7500 GCA_015478945.1 Trachelipus rathkii | reverse complement strand
ATAGTATTGAGATAATTACAAATATATGATGATGAACTAAGTAGACGGAAAATCATAAAAGAGGAACGGAAAATAACGCAAAATAGTAATGAAGAAGAAGAGAAGAGTAGAAGCAAGAAAGAAGCACGAGTAAGACAGATAGTCAATAGAAGTAAGAAGTAAGAAGAAGTAAGAAGTGAGAAGGAAGAAGAAGCAAGAAGAGATCAGAAGAAGGAAAGCCAAGAACAGAAGAAACAAGAACTCTAGAGAAACAAGAAGTAAGAACAAGATAGAAGAATTGCAAGAAGAAGAAGAAGCAAATCTAAGAGACTAACTAAATTGACAACACAACAACACAACAAAACAACAACAACAACAACATACTCGAACAGAACAACAAACTAACACACACACAACAACAAACAACAAACACAACAAAAAACCAAACGAAAGGTAAAAAGTGACGAAGATCAAAGAAAGAATTTGATGGGATTGATGATGATTATGTAGGCAATAATAGATGAGGTAAGTAGAATAAATATCCTTTGCATTATTTTTAGATCTCAGGAATTTTAGGTATTGTCATACAATGACAAGAATAAATTGTCTTTATTATTGAGATGAGATTTATTCTTTTAAATCGCACACACACCACACACACACTATAATATATATATATATAGTATATATATATATATATATGTCTATATAATTATATCTATATATATATATAATGTATACTATTTAATAGTTATATATATATTATATATATAATGTAACATATATATATATTTAATTAATTATATATAAATATATTATATAGATAATATATATATATATATATATATATATATATATATATATATATATATATTATATATAGGTGATAATAAATATATATATATATATATATTTTAGAGATATAAATACTATTCACTACTATTATATTTATATATTATATATTAGTATACATATCTTATATAAATATATACTAGACATCATTATTATAATCAAATAATATATTATATATATATATATATACAAAGATCCTGTATATTATATATTATGATTTAATGTATATAATATAATATAGTTATATATATAATATATATATATTAATATAAATATACTTATTTATATACTATACTAGATATACTAGATATTCTAGGTAGTGATATATAACATATAGTATATATATATATATATATAGTTATACTATATATACCTATATAACTAATATATATATGATATATATATTATATATATAATAGTATATGATATACACATTTCTCGATGATATATTTATATATACTATTAATATGATATCAATATATATACCCTCATATATATATATTATATTACCTTCTATATATATTATACATACGTACTAATTTATATTATAATTATATATATATATATATATATATTTATATATATATATATATAAGCTATATTATATATAATTATAATATTATATTGTTATTTATAATATAGTATATATAATATATTTATATAGTATATCTATATACCTATCTAATCATATTACTATATATATATATAGCGGTAATATATTATTAGATATTATATATATTATATATTAAAATTATCACATTATATTATATATAATATATTATATTGATAGTATATTGTATATTACTAGTACTATATATATTAGTATAAGTATATATATATTAAGCATAATAATATAGTAGGGATAATGTAAAATACCTATCTAATGCATATTAAACTATTTTATTCTTTCAAAATAAGTTTCAAATGTTTTTTATACTATATAGTATAGATATATAAGATCATAATATCGATTATAGCTATAGTAATAATATCTATCGTATTTACTATATATAGTAGTTATAGGTTACTATTATATATATATATAATATAAAATAGCTATATTGTAAAGCTTATATAGTAAGTATTACTATATAATGTATATATATAGTATATATTATATAATATTTAAATTATATATTTATATATAGTTATATATATAATATATATATATTTATATATATATATTAATATATACTATAATATATACATAGTATTATATCATATATATATATATAATTATATATAGATTATATTATTATCTTTATATATATTAGTTATATAATATATATTTATTTATATATATATATATATATATATATAGTATCAATTATAAGTATGCCAATTTAGTATATATATAATAAGTATAATATATAGGTATAAAATTAACTATATAATATATTATATCTTGATTATATATATATATATAATAAATATATTATATATATAATAATATATATATATATGTTATTATATTATTATAAATATAATATTTTATACTATATATATTATATATATATATATATATAGTTATATATATTATATTATAATATATTATTAAGTATATATATTTATATATATATCTCTCATATATTATTATATATATTTATAGTATATATAATAATATATTTAGTATATATTAATATATATATATATATATATAATATAAATATATATTAGTATATATATAATTTTACATATAGTATAAATATAAGATTATATATAAAGTTATATATAATAATTGTATAATAAAATATATATATTTATTAGTATTATATTATCTATATATATAAGTATATATATATCTATTATATATATACTATATATCATAATTATTAGTATATATATGATATACAGGTATATGTAACATGAAAATTTAACTGTATAAACATGAAATTTATAGTGCATAATTTATGTAGGTTGAGTCCAATAACTTCTTTCTTGACGAGGTTCATTTTGATAAATTTCTTCACTAAACTTAGTCCCTTAATACATCCGACCTCATGATTTTGAAACTCCTATATAAGCGGGTGAAGCAATCAGCATAGATGGATGCTGATCAAACCACGATTACAGTGGATGCGTGTTCAAGCGAACATTTATTCAAACCACGCCTTTTTTATTAATTAGGTATCTTAAGGTTTATTTCATTCACAATGGAATGAAAGAAGGTATGAAGTTTTCGTGAAGGAATAGAATTCGTAAGAAAAGTTAAACTAGTTTTAACGATAAAACTTATACAAATGAATTAGTTCGTTTCCCATCGAAAGTTTACTCCTTAAAGAAATTTAAATCTCACAGTAGATAAATTGATATAAAATAAATAAATGTAATAGCTAATAATAATAAAAGTTCGTCCGAGTACGCATCCACTATAACCGAACCCCTAAATGTTACTTTTCTACACTTGGAAGTAGATCCACAATTCTGGGAGAGAAAGCCAGCGACAAAAAGAGGATCAGGAGCTAATTGCAGTAAGCTGAAATCTTAACTTCACGATTTAACTACACTACTTGTAAATCTTGTTTGCACAGTTCTTAACCAGAATAGCTTTACAGTCAATTATTGAAAATTTTTTTAAATATATGATGCTTCTTTGTTTTCTTTTCTTCTTAATTACAGTGATCTAAATTGTTTGACAAATGTTCAGTATTATTGGAAATTGTATGATATATAGTGAATCTATTACTTGAAATAATAAATATATAAAAGTATACCATACTCTATAATTTCAAATTATAGAGAGAGTTAATGAGAGCAGAATAGTTAATAAGATGAAAAGCTCTTCATTCCACCTTTTCAAGAAGATCTGTGTGAGTGGAACCATTCCAGATGTCTGAGTTATAATACATACACGGGGGGGAACGACACCCTTATAAAGAACAAGACAACAGGGAGGCGCGGGACAGGTAAAACCTAATTTAAACTGGACACCTCAGAAACAATGCCTAATATACGTCTTTAGAAGCTTGTCTCTAATAAAGAAGATAGAGGTAATGATGACAAGGATATGATGAGAAGAGAGAGAGTTAGAGAGAGAGAACGAGAGGAGAGAGAGAGAGGAGAGGAAGAGAGGGAGGAGAGAGAGAGAGATAGTAAATGGATCCATCCAATTAAGTCTACTGAGCAAGGAAGAAACATACATATAAAACTTAAGAACAAGGGATACCGATAGTTTTAATTGTTGTTGGGTGTGATATTTTTGAAGAAGATTTTATAATTCTGGTGGAAGATTCATTGGAATAGAAAGATGGGAGGAACTGAGATCTTTGATGTCAATGCACAAACAACCTTGTTCTTCAAGCCCCAATTTAAATTAGAGAAGTAAAAAGAGTGTTAGTTGCTTCCACGAAGACCCTCCCCGCCACCCCTTCTAGCGTGAAGCTGATGTGCTGGGAGAAACGGGGTTTATCAACTATTTGAAGGGAGTAGGTGAAAGGTGAAGTCGTCGGCCAAGAAGGGATAGGAGATGTTAAATAATGGATGGAAGGGTAAGGTCTATTAGGTATAAGTAGATTAGGAAGAGGTTGGGGGATATATGAACAGATAACCTTGACGATACTACCACCTTATTTATGAGATTTAAATGATGAACGGTGGCTGTCGACAACGGCTGTTATAGAGCGACCGGAAAGGAAATCAGAGAGAAGGAAAAGGTCACTGAAAGAAGTTTAGATATCGAAGGAAGGAGAAGTATTATAAACATAGCTTTGGTCCTATTGAACTCTATCGAAAGTTTTCGGAAGGTTAATCGAAATAGCCGATGGAAAGTAGGGTTATTCCGACAAAACTCAGTAATCAGAACTGAGAAAGAAGAGTTAGAGAATTTGGGAAGAATAGAAGGATTAAGAAGTAATAGAAAGAAGATAAAGAAGAGAAAGAAGAGAAAGAAGAGAAATAAGAAAAAGAAGATAAAGAAAAGAAAGAGGAGAAGGAAGAGAAAGAAGAAAGAAGAGAAAGAAGATCATAAAATAGAGCGCTTCTTATGAAAGCCATACTGGTGATCAAAGATAAGATTAAAAGAATTGAGGTGTTTTTAAATCTTCTCGTTAAGAGTAGATTAGAAAACTTTAGAAAAAAACAGAAGTTAAAGATTAATAGACGATAGTTAGAGGCTATAAGAGGGTAACTTCCCTCTTTTCGCACAGACTGAATGAACGCACGCTTCCAGCAAGAAAGGAGGGGTAGAGGTAGAAAGACGAACACGGAATATCTTACGCCAAAGGTAGGATGCAGCTAGGAAGAACAATTATTGAGAACCATCAGGACCGTTACAGCTTCTACGCGATAAGCTCAGAGAGAGCAGATATAAAATCCTTATAAGAAATTACAATAAATGAGTTCAAGGGAGGTGGAGAAGGAATAATAGCTCCGGAATCGTCTAAGGTAGGATTTGAAGCAAAGTTTTGAGCGGTGAAGAGTTCAGCTTCAGCTGAAGGTAAAGCGGCAATTGTGCAGTCAGAAAATACTAAAGAAGGGGAAGAGCATAAAGAAAAGTTAGAGTAAACGTTTTCTGCAAATTGATTCCAGAAAGAACGTGAGGAATAGGAACCAGAAAGAACGTGAGGAAGAGAAACCGGAAAGAACGTTGTAATAGCGAATAGGAACCGGAAAGAACGTGAGGAAGAGGAACCAGTTTAAAGAAGTGAGAGAGAGGAACAGGAAAGAACGTGAGAAAGAGGAAACGGAAATAAAGCGAGGAAGAGGAACCGGAAAGAACGTGAGAAAGAGGAACCGGAAAGAACGTGAGGAAGAGGAACCGGAAAGAACGTGATGGGGAGATTGATGAGAAAGAGTTTTTAGAGATATTAATATAGAAATAAAGCGAAAGGAAGAGGATATCGCCGGATTATAAAAGGATACGTGTGAGTGATTAAGAGAGAAAATCGGAAAGAACGTGAGAAAGATTGGAACCGGATTTCATTGGAAGACACCGTTGTGAGGAAGAGGAACCGAAGAACGTGCAGAAGAGGAACCGGTAAGATTATTGAATTTTCTAAGAAGGAAAGAGTTTCTAATGTCACGGAAAATAGATTTTGCACGATTCGGGAATGAAACATAAGCTGCGTGATTTTCTGAAGTTTTAAGACTTAATGTCCTAGAAAGTCCAAGGATCTGTCCCTATCGGGCGAATGATACAAGAGAACAAGCAGAGTTAATCCAAGGTTTGTTAGGTTTAGTTGAAGGGAAAATATACGGAATGCTAGAGAGAATCATCTCGGTAATGCGCTTAGCAAACTCGCATTGGAGGAAACCCTCTCACTGAAGCAGAGCCATTCCATTGGAAATTCAAAGACAACAGTGACCACCAAACACCAATTCAATCCGTTAGATAAGAAAGTGATTGGAGGAGACCCAGACGAACGAAAGAGTTTAACAGATAAGGGGAAGGGATTAGGTTAGGTTTTATAGGCGAAAAGGTCGCGTAGAATGTTGGGTATTTAAGACGATAAGGGATATGAATAGGGAGATCCACCAACTGATCGAGGTCATTCTGAATAGAAGAGTAGTAGACAAGATTCACAAGCTGAATCTTAAGTAATAAGAGAGATATAAGCCATTGGCGGATTAGCGTTGAGCGTTGAAATCAGTAAGAATGATGATTTCAACGTCACCACAAGTTGAAATCAGCAAGAATGATGAGATTTCAACGTTCACGACACCGCCAAGAATTGAAATCCTCTAGTTCAAGATGATGAATTTCATGAGAAGATGAAGAATTGAGAGAATGTGTTCTAAGTATAGAGTTTTAACCGACTCGAGTCGAGGCAATGTATTACGCTGATAGTTATGTTCATGGTTAGGCAGTCACATATAACAAGAACAGATGAAATTTATGTATAATGGTGATAAATGATACAAAGTATTAAAATAAGACAACTTAAAGATATATCATCCTATTCAGAGAATTCTGCTTGAGCAGAACAGAGAACATTATGGCGCACATAGGCTTAACAACCGCGTTTGGCTTAAAATTGATGATAGAGACAATGAGATCGAGCAGAGTAGGGTTTGCTGTCCAGAAAGCTCAAACACCTAAACGTTTCGTGTTAAGTAGTAGAGAATTGAGCCGATTTGAGAGAGAACGTGATCTTCAATACGAGTTTCGGTTAAGTACATAACGTTAGGTTTAGAAGGAGAGAGGTTTTGTTCATCAATGTGAAATTTAGATTTGAAATCGCTAAATGTTGCAAAATTTCTGAAGAATGAAGACAGTGCATAAAAACAGGTCGCGAATTCCGTGACATCATCAATAGCCACCAATGGACACAGCATCAACTTTTATAGTTGCTGAGGGGGATAGTTCTGGTAATGAATAGCTTTTAATTTTTGTGTGGAAGCCACCCTCAATCGGTGCTTCTATGGGGTGCTGACAATTATATATGCCCTTAAGTACTCCAAATTGATAAAGTACTCTGGAAATACGTCTTATTGTGTAATGACTTATATATATATATATTATAATGTATTAGCTCATATACTAAATATCATTATTGTTAATGATATCAAATCTGGACAATTACTTAGTAATTATTACATTGTATTAGAATTATGCAAATATATTATATATATATATATTATATATTATACTATATATTAAAGTATATATATATATATAGTTAGGTTATATCTAAATGTCTTATGATGATAATATATATCACTCTAGTATGT
>JABUQX010136178.1:15000-19498 GCA_015478945.1 Trachelipus rathkii | reverse complement strand
AGCAAGGAAGTAATAAGGTAAACTTATACAATATTTAGGACCAGTAATAGAGCATGTGCACAGTTTGGGCCCTTTATTTAAAGAAAGACTTAGATATCTAGAGAGAGTGCAAACGGAGAGCAAGAAGAATTGATTCTGAGTTGAGGGTAAGAAGCTATGAGGAGGGCTGAGTAGATTAGGATTGTTTTTATGTAGAAAGGCGATTTCTCAGAGGGGACATGATACCAGTCTACAAAATTTTAACATCTATTGATAATACGGAAACCAATAATTTTTTATAGTAGAGCACAGACAGGTGACAAATAAGAAAATTAAGAAGAAGCATGCCATCTTGAGAGTGGCGGCTGTAGACTTTGCGGGGCCCTGGGCAGGCAAATGGCAGACCCAAGGCTGCGTCCTGTCCTGTTCGTAGAAAACATACAACAAGTATTTATAAAGTATCAAATATGCACAGCTATATATAGTTATATTATTATATATATATATATATATATAATATATATAATATAATATATTATATATATATATATATATATAATATATATATATATAATATATATATATAATATATAGATATATATATATATACTATATATATATATATAATATATATATATATATATACTATAATATATATATATATACTATATTATATATATATATTGCCCAGCTCATGCGATATATGCGGCGTTAAATTGATAGGCCTTGCATGCGCGGAGGCTCTTATATTGACGCGGGGCCCAGGCGATTCCCAGTCCCCTGCCCTGAAGCCGCACACTACACGTGATGATAAGAAAGCATGCATTCAGTATAGGGTTGTAAATTTGGAATGGTGCCACAGAGAGTTTTTTGAGGCAACTCGATTGGAACATTATTAAGGGACTGATAGAATATATGATTGGTTTGAGTATCAATAGAATATTTGAACTAAGCCCAAATGGCTGGTTCTTATTACTGTAGTTTAAGTTTAATGCAGTTACTAGAAAGTATTAAAGCTGTTAGTTTTGTTGGCAAATATATGTGGTACTTTAGCAGTGATAGGTTTTTAATTTTTTTTTTCTTGTAGTCTAGACTTGTGTGATAAATATGTTATTGACCAAGCCCTAGGGGTACTTTGTGGCGATTTGCATGAGAATGTTGTTTGGTGATTGTTCTGCTGGCTTTGACTGGACATCTTGATAGGTCCAGATGTGCGCTTAGCTTTACTGTCTTTTTATTTCTAATGTTCAATATATATATATATATATATATATATATATATATATATATATATATATATATATATATATATATATTTTTTTATAATATAATATATAAATTATATATATATATATATTTTATTTTATATATATATAATATATATATTATATATATTATAATATATATATATTATATTTATAGTGTTCGAAAATTACTCAACTAAACCATTTATTAATATTCTTGGTGTTTCAATTTCTCAGGATCATAATTGGATGGATCACATTACTTCGCTTTCTAAACAACCTTCTATGAGGTTGAGTGTTCTGAGGCACCTTCTTCAGAATTTCTTCTCACAACCTTAAGTGCTAGGTCTTTACAAGGGTTTGTTCGCCCTTTTATGAAGTATGCATTACACATCTGTTGTGGTTCCACTCTAAAAGCTCAATTTGAAAGTTTGATGTTTAAGATTTTTCATGTTATCAGCTCTCCTGCTCACTAACTCTCTCCAATCGCTCATTTTTCCTTCCAATTACTGCGTTTCTCTCTTTACTCAATCGCTAATTCAATGAACACTGATCATCTAAACCCTCCAGTTAAATACTTCCTCCTTTGAGAAGGGCTCTTGCGACACGCCTTTCTACACAGATTATTTATTTCTCTATGCAGCTTTCAAACCCCAGATTTAACTATATGCTCAATCTTACATGTATTCCACTGGTAGAGTATGGAGCACATTCCATTGTATCTATTACCAAACTACCTCTGACATTGACATGTGCACTTAAATCCTTCCACACTTTCAAACTAGTGAAAAAGCATCTCTTTGCAAATATATCATAAAAGTCTTAAAAAATGAGAACACATTTCTTTAAATACTGACCTTTGTAATAACGCTACGGGTATAAAAGTAAAACTTCTACCATCCAATTTTAATTAATTTCAAATACAAAAACCAACTTACAAAAAATAAAATAAAAAAATCTAACAATATTTATAAAATACTGTTTTATAATTTATTATAATAAAAATAATTTGATTTATAATATACAAAGAAGATTGATCACAAACTATTATGGTAACTAAAGTAATTAAATAATAATTAACGGAAATTATTCCCATAAACATTTATCCTAAAGTTTCTTCTGTACAGGTTCAAACGAACTAAAATATATAAATAAACGGGATTTGCACTATATATATATATATATATATATATATATATAATATATATAATAATATACTATAATTTATATATATATATATATAATAATATATATAATAATCCTGCTGTGATACCTATAAACTAAACGTCTTATTGCTTTCATCACATATAATATATAATAAATATATGATATATATATATATATAATTATATATATATATATATATATATATATATATATATATATATATATATATATATATATATATATATATATATTATATATTATATATAATATATATATACTATATATATATTATATATATAATTATAATATATATAATATATTCTTCAAAAATACACATACTCAAACCTTTAGTTTTTAATATAATGTCTTAGTTTGTTATTGTTTCTAGTGATCATATTTGAAAAGTAATTACATTACGTCTCATCCTAAACAAGCTTCTATATGGTTGGATGTTGTGAGTCGCCTTCAAAATTTCTTCGCCTAACCTCAAGTGCTTGCTCTTTGCATGGGTGTTTTTGGCTCCTTTTAAGGAGTATGCATTTCGCATATGTTGTGGTTCAACTCAAGCAACTCTTCTTGAAAGTGTGTTGTTTAGGTTTTTCGTTCTAGTAAGACACCTACACTCACTAATTTTCTCCAGTATCATTTTTTCGTCGAATTACTGTGTCACTCTTTATTAATAGCTATTACAATGGACACTGCCCACCCATAACAAGATCACCAATGTGTTTACCAAGAGCAGGAAGTAATAAGTAAAAACGTATACAGATATAGGTTAGACCAGAATTAGAGCATTGTGGCACAAGTTTGGGCCCTTTATTTAAGAAAACTTAGATATGCTAGAGAGAGTTGCAACTGAGAGCAGAAGAATGATTTCTGGGGTTGAGAGGTAAAGAGCTTATGAGGAGAGGCTGAAGTAAGATAGGATGTTTTATGTTAGAAAAGGCGATCTCAGAGGGACTGATACCAAAGTCTACAAATATTTACATCTATTGATGATACGGAGACCAAATAAATTTTTTATAGTAGAGCACAGACAGGTGACATAATAATAATAAAATTAAGAAGAAAGCATGCCACCCCCCCCTCTTGAGAGTGGCGGCTGAGACTTTGCGGGGCCCTGGCGGCAATGCCAGCCCAAGGCTTTGCGGGGTCCTGTCCTGTTGTAGAAAACATACACAAGTATATAAAGTATCAAAATATGCACATTATATATATATAATATATACATACAGTAATATATATATATATATATATATATATATATATAATATATAGATATATATATATAATATATATAATAAATATTATTATATATATATATAGTATATATATATATTATATATATATATATATATATATATAATATATAATATATATATATATTATATTAAATATAATAAATATATATATATATATATATATTGCCAGCCTCTAGAAGAGCCACGTTAAATCTATTAGCCTTTGCATGCGCGCGAGGCTCTTATATTGCGCGGGGCCCAGGGCGATTGCCCAGGTCGCCCTGCCCTGGAGCCGCCACTGCACGTGGTATAAGAAAGCATGCATTCAGTAATAGGGTTGTTAAATTTTGGAATGGTTTGCCACAGGAGGTTTTTGAGTGCAACTCGATTGGAACATTTATTAAGGGACGGATAGACTATAATGGATGTGTTTGAAGATCAACAGAATATTTTATGACAAGCCAAATGGCTGGTTCTTAGTTTACTGTAGTTATTAAGGTTAATTGCATGTTACTATAAAGTTATTAAAGCTGTAGTTTGGTTGGCAAGTATATGTGGTACTTTAGATATAGTTTTTATTTTTTTATTTTAGTTCTAGACTTTGTGTTATAAATATTTATTGGACAAGCCCTAGTACTTTGTGGATTGCATGGAATGTATGTTTTGGGATTGGTTTCTGCTGGCTGTGACTGGAGTGTCTTGATATGTCATGTGTTTTTTTTTTACTGTTTTTTTATTTATAATGTTCTAATATATATATATATATATATATATATATATATATATATATATATATATATATATATATATATATATATATATATATATATATATATATATATATATATATATATATATATATATATA
>JABUQX010136178.1:0-12500 GCA_015478945.1 Trachelipus rathkii | reverse complement strand
CGCCACTACACGTGAGTTAAGAAAGCATGCATTCAGTAATAGGGTTGTTAAATTTTTGAATGGTTTGCCACAGGAGGTTTTTGAGTGCAACTCGATTGGAACATTTTAAAAGGATTGGATAGATATATGGATGGTTTGAGTATCATATAGAATATTTTGACTAAGCCAAATTGGCTGGTTCTTAGTTACTGTAGTTATTAAGGTTAATTGCATGTTACTATAAAGTTATTAAAGCTGTAGTTTGGTTGGCAAGTATATGTGGTACTTTAGATATAGTTTTTATTTTTTTTATTTTAGTTCTAGACTTTGTGTATAAATATGTTATTGACAAGCCCTAGGGTACTTTGTGGATTTGCATGAGAATGTTGTTTGGTGATTGGTTCTGCTGGCTTGACTGGGACAGTCTTGATAGGTCCATGTGTCTTCTTACTGTCTTTTTATTTCTAATGTTCTAATATATATATATATATATATATATATATATATATATATATATATATATATATATATATATATATATATATATATATAATATATATATATATATATATATATATATATATATATATATATATATATTGTTCGAAAATACACAACTAAAACATTTATTAATATTCTTGGTGTTTCAATTTCTCAGGATCATAATTGGATGGATCACATTACTTCGCTTTCTAAACAACCTTCTATGAGGTTGAGTGTTCTGAGGCACCTTCTTCAGAATTTCTTCTCACAACTTTAAGTGCTAGGTCTTTACAGGGGTTTGTTCGCCTTTTTATGAAGTATGCATTACACATCTGTTGTGGTTCCACTCTAAAAGCTCAATTTGAAAGTTTGATGTTTAAGATTTTTCATGTTATCAGCTCTCCTGCTCACTAACTCTCTCCAATCGCTCATTTTTCCTTCCAATTACTGCGTTTCTCTCTTTACTCAATCGCTAATTTAATGAACACTGATCATCTAAACCCTCCAGTTAAATACTTCCTCCTTTGAGAAGGGCTCTTGCGACACGCCTTTCTACACAGATTATTTATTTCTCTATGCAGCTTTCAAACCCCAGATTTAACTATATGCTCAATCTTACATGTATTCCACTGGTAGAGTATGGAGCACATTCCATTGTATCTATTACCAAACTACCTCTGACATGTGCACTTAAATCCTTCCACACTTTCAAACTAGTGAAAAAGCATCTCTTTGCAAATATATCATAAAAGTCTTAAAAAATGAGAACACATTCTCTTAAATACTTACTATTGTAATTGCGTACGGGTTATAAAGTAAAACTTTTTCATACCATCCAATTGCAAGATTTTCAATTAAAACCCGCAAATTTACAACTATAAATAAAAAACTCAACAATATTTTAAAATACTGTTTTATAATATATTATAATAAAAATAATTGATTTATAATATACAAAGAGATTGATCAAAAACTATTATGGTAACTAAAGTAATTAAATAATATAACGGAAATTATTCCCGATAAACATTATCCTAAAGTTTCTTCATGCTACAGGTTCAACAACTAAAATAATAAATTAAACGGATTTGCACTATTATATATATATATATATATTATATATATATATATCCGCTGGTACCTATTAAACTAAACGTCTTATTGCTTTCTTCTACTATATATTATAATATATATATATATATGGACATTTATAAGATGTTGACTCCATTTATACGGGGGAAATTTTCGATAAGAAAAACAACAAATTTCGGGCCTTTCCTTTATTGCTGCAAGTTCTATTATTTATTAGCGTTATTTGCATTTTTAATTTTTAAGAAATTAACAAAGATTTTTATTATTATTATTATTATTATTATTATTTAATATTATATTATTATATTATTATTATTATTATATATATTATTATTATATTATTATATTATTTATTAGTTATAATATTATTATTATTATTATTATTATTATTATTAATTATTATTATTATTATAATTATTATTATTATTATTTAATAGAAATTTAATTTTTTTCTAAGTTCTTTTCATTTTTATTATTTGATTTTCGATTAGTATTATAATTTATGGTTATTTTTATTTAAAAAAAACTCCCCCCCGGACCCGCGAGCTTGCGAGCGGGGCACCCCGCTCTGCGGGGGACGGGGGGGATGATATAGAGGGGGGGGGCCGAAGGCCCCACCCCGGATCAAAACATAAAATATAAAAAAATATCAAATATCAATTTATTATTGTCAAGGTGTTTCTACAAACTTTACGTATACATTCATCAAATTTAAACTGAAATAAATAGTCTAAGCACGGCCAAAGCTACTCATTTTTATAAGACTATAGTTGTGAAGCACAAAAAAATATATGTCAATTTCTTAATTTCTTAATATTAATTTAAATTACATTTTGAAAATCCAGTATTTACTAATGTATTTAACCTCAAATCATTGAAATTAAGTTACATTTTTTATTGATTTTCGTTCCTGGAGTCAACATCTTATAAATAGCCATATATATATATATATATATATATATATATATATATATATATATATATATATATATATATATATATATATATATATATATATATATATATATATTATTTCTAATATATATATATAATATATATATATATATATATATATATATATATATATATATTCTTCAAAAATACACATCTCAAACCTTTATTTTTAATTAATGTTCTTGGTGTTTTATTGTCTAGTGATCATATTTGAAAGTATTACATTTACTTCTCATCCTAAACAAGCTTCTATATGGTTGGATGTTGTGAGTCGCCTTCAAAATTTCTTCGCCTAACCTCAAGTGCTTGCTCTTTGCATGGTTTTTTTTTTGCTCCTTTTAAGGAGTATGCATTTCACATATGTTGTGGTTCAACTCAAGCAACTCTTCTTGAAAGTTTGTTGTTTAGGATTTTTCGTTCTAGTAAGACACCTACACTCACTAACTTTCTCCAATATCATTTTTTCGTCGAATTACTGTGTCACTCTTTATTAAATAGCTATTACAATGGACACTGCCCACCCATAACAAATCACAATGTTGTTTACAAGAGCAAGGAAGTAATAAGTAAACTGTATACTAGATATGTTAGACCAGTAATAGAGCATTGTGCACAAGTTTGGGCCCTTTATTTAAAGAAAGACTTAGATATGCTAGAGAGAGTGCAACGGAGAGCAAGAAGAATGATTTCTAGGTTTGAGGGTAAGAGCTATGAGGAGAGGCTGAAGTAGATAGGATTGTTTTATGTAGAAAGGCGATTTCTCAGAGGGGACATGATACAAGTCTACAAAATATTTACATCTATTGATAATACGGAAACCAATAAATTTTTTATAGTAGAGCACAGACAGGTGACATAATAAGAAAATTAAGAAGAAAGCATGCCATCTTGAGAGTGGCGGCTGTAGACTTTGCGGGGCCCTGGGCGGCAATGGCAGCCCAAGGCTTTGCGGGGTCCTGTCCTGTTTCGTAGAAAACATACACAAGTATATAAAGTATCAAAATATGCACATTATATATATATATATAAAATATATATATTATATATATATATATATATATATATATATATATATATATATATATATATATATATATATATATATATATATATATATATATATCGATATGGGTGTTAAATCTGTTACGCCTCTGCATGCGCGTTCTTTATGCGTGGAGCCCGGTGGCGATTGCCCTGTCGCCCTGCCCTGGAGCCGCCGCACTGTATATATATATATATATATATAAGGTTATATATATATATATATATATATATATATATATATATATATATATGAGAAAGAGTCTATATGGTGAGTGTATATATATATATATATATATATATATATATATATATATATATATATATTCAGTTTATTGAAATGAATAAATAACTTTGAATTGAACTTTTTTTATATTTATAGGGTTGAGGCTTTGTAATAACAAATGGTAGTCGTAATAATATTTCAAAATAAGCCAATACTGTAATTATTATCAGTAAAAATGAAAAAATTAAAAGATAAAAAGAATATTTCAAAACAGTATCCCTTTTTATAGGAAAGAACTTCATTTTAAAGAAAATGTATTAATTTTAATTTTTTAAGATTAACATTTATAATTCATATTTTTTCAGATTTCCTTATAAGCTTTGAAATTACAAGCTTTTGTATTAGGTAAAGAGTATAAATGTGGTTAACTTATCGCATATTCAAACTAAAAGTGCTGTGTTTTTGTATAGGTAGTTATATCATTGAAAATATATTAAAGTGGATTCAGAGATATGAACTCTTGCGCAAGAATATTTCGGTACCAGTTACAAATTTTAACATTATGGAATTAGAATGGAAGCAAATTTGATGATGCCAGAGTCTTGAAAAACTTATAAACTTCAATCTATTGATCTTATTATGGGCTTCAAACAAACAAAATTAATACTCCCCTAAGGACAAGTTAATTTTACAGATTTCCTTCGTGAATTCCAAACTAGATTTACAATATTATTTATATTTACTGAATTTTTTATCTTTTCACCATAAGGTACAATATCAAGTTTTCTCAGACACCGTTTTGCAGATGTTTATTTTATGACGCCAATTTTGAAATAAATCAGAATCAGAGTTATAGAAAATCTTATTCATATTCAAACAAAAGGATGTTGATGTGAACCGAAATTCGGCATTAATTCAAAATTTTACCACTAGAGAAATGTAAGTGAGAGGACGTGATGCAATCGAAACTATGAAGCACTCCAGTGCTCATTGGTTCGCACTCCTTTTGCTTCCATCCCCACATTCTTCTTATACCAGAGTTTGCTCTCTTTTATCACACAAAAAAGAAAATTTAAAAATGAAACCATACACTAACCCAGAAGCCAAAAGAGATGGCTTCCAAAAATAGCCCCTCATCCCCTACCCCCTTCTCCAAACACACTTGGCGAGTTGATGGCAGGGATGACGAAAAATCTAAATGAAAATAACAATCCTTCTTTACTTTGATTTTTTTATATAAAAATCAGGCATTTTTTTTGTATTTATGATTTGTATTCAATAGACAAAAAATTGAAAGTAAAGTATATATATATATAGTAGAAGAGATATATATATATATATATATATAGTTATATTATATATATATATATATATATATATATATATATATATATATATAGTTATATATATATATATAAATAGAAATAAAGTATATATATATATATATATATATATATATATATATATATATATATATATATATATATATTTTATGAAGTTTTTAATATACATTTTTTTAATTTTCAACAAACTATTGGCATAGTAACCCGTAAGTCCGTAACACTCTTTAGTGTTGCTGTTTCATTGTGTCATAGACTATATAGGCCCTATTTTAAGATTTTGAACCTGGTTTAGAACCCAATAATTTTGAAAATAACTCTGACGGATTTTGGTTTAATATATTGTTTTTGTACAATGTCGTATAATAGATATGTTAGGCCAGTATTTGAATATTATCTACAATTTTAGACCCTTTATTTAAGAAAAGACATAGATATGCTGGAGAGAGAGAGAGCAACATAAAGCAACAAGGAGGGAGATTCTAGGCCCTATTTTACGAATGTTTTTAGCTAACCAAAGTAAAATTTAGTATAAACACAATTTTTTTTATTTCACACTACTTACCCCTCCTGATTTTGCATTTTGATTTATACAGAATGAATAAATCATTTAAAAATAATATTATATCGAACTTAAAAAGAAAGTTTGTTTACAAATTATATTTCGCGTGACGTCACGAATCTGAAAAACATAATAAAAAAAATCTCCAACCCTGATTGATGGCCTCCAGTGGGCTGGTGCTATCAAGGAATTTCCGATCTTATTACTTCCAGTGCCTCTGATATGAAATCTTCCAAATTTTCAACATTATTATTTGGACTGTCAATCTACTACTAATTTCATCTGCTCTGTATATATATATATATATATAAATATTATATATATGTCATATATAGTTATATATATATATATTAAGCATATATATATATATATATATATGGGTAAGGGGGATAAGAGAACTTTGTTGGTTAAGCATATATATATATATATATATGGCTTAATTTTACATTTCGGCAGCAGAAAAATAAAAACCAAGTCCAGTCGATATTTTATGGGATTTAGCAATACATTGATATTGTAATATTAAATCGATTAATTGTAAATCGATTATTTGTTACAGATGATAAAATAAAAAAAATCGGAACAGTATACATACAAAGTTTATCTGCGTCGCATGTGTAAAGTGAAGTTGTCAGCGCAAAGTTTACAAATGATTGTAAGTGATTTATTTGATATATGCCAAAACGATTGGTGCATGCTAGGTTTTTTAGAACATTTCAATCTAATTTTGCAACAAAAGAGATGTGAGAAATGTTTAAAAGAATGTTCAATATAGTAAGAGTTGGAGAAAATTTTAAATTTTACTGCAATGGTCATACTGAGACACTATCCAGAATTGTACTGTGGGAGTATATATATATATATATATATATATATATATATATATATATATATATATATATATATATAAATATATGTGTATAAGATATATATATATATATATATATATATATATGTATATTTGCAGCTACTTACTAAACTGTCTATCAGTAAAAGTTAGAAAGTTAGTTTGCATTATATAGTGACTGGAAAAGCTTTTGTAGGGCTGCATTAGTGGATTGACGAGCCCCCAGCCGGAGTATTTATTAGGGGGCTCGGAGCCGCTGGGACGAAGCAGGGGACGTTTATACTGGGAGGGATGGCCTGAGGAAACTCCGCGACACCCAAAGACCCAGCAGGGGGCTGGAGACCTCATCCCCGAGGTGGGGATTGGGGCCCCGTGAGTCCACCCTAGAGGCCGAGATTTTCGGGACTCTGACATCAAGTGGACTACCCGTGGTATTCGTTATAGTGATATACCCTAAAAAACAATACTAAATCCCAAAAATATACTTTTGGACATTTATTCGCAACAATCTATTCGTACTCTATAAATCTCAAAAAAATTTGGGGATACTTGATTAATTATATATATATATATATATATATATATGAGTATATATATATATATATATATATATATATATGCATATATATATAGTAGTATATACATATATATATATATATATATATATATATATATATATATATATACTATGTATCGATATTACCAAATATCGATTCCATGTATCGATATAACAAAGTATCGATTTTCGATTTAATCGAACCCATCAAATATCGAAAATGAACTCTAAAAAAATTAGTGCTGCCGAAAAGGATTCTTACCTATATATATATATATAAGGTTATGAGTGCAAGATAAAGAATAGCAGCAGAGTATATATATATATAGTTATATGTATAGTATATATATATATATATATATATATATATATATATATATATATATATAGGCCGTTATTTTCCATTACGTATCTTAAAACCATGCCACGCACAGTAAACGGAATGGTATTGTTGAATGCGTCAATGTTGGTCCTGAATAAAAAAAAAAAAAAAAAAAAAAAAAATCTCAAAAACTACAATAGCTACAAAGAAAAGGAATAATATTTGGAATCCTGGTAAAATTTCACATAAGAAAATGTAAAAATAATAATAATAATAAAAAATTATTGTTAATAATTATAGTATTATGATTAGAAAGCCTATTTAGAGACCTTTATTGGTTTCTCGATAAAATAAATAGACTTTCTATTAAATTCTCGTTTTTATAATGATTAATGCTAGGTTTGTTTTCCTATTTTGGGAACATAGGGGGACGTTTTCCATACCCTGTGGAGGAACCCCGCGACACCCAAATACCAAAGAGTGGGGTTCCGGCTCCCCGGAGGTGGGAATTAGTCCCACCCCGTAGTTCCCCGGAGGCCGAGAGACCCCCGACTCCTGCCATCGGTGCAATATACCCTTAAAAATTTAGTAAAAACAAAAACAAAAAATTTAATAGAAAGTCTATTATTTTAACGAGTAACCAATAAAAGGTCTCAAATAGGCTCTCACTATTACTATAATTTTTAACGATGATTTTATCAAAAATCTTTTTTTTTGAATTTTACCAAGGAAATTTAAGTATTCTAATCATGTATTCCTTTTCGCTGTGGCGTAGGTTTTGAGATATATATATATATATGTATATATATTTTTTTTTTTTTTTTTTTTTTTTTTTTTTTTTTTAACATTTGTGTGGACCAGCATTGGACCAGAATTCCAGTAATGTATTCCGTTTTTCTTTTATTAATAGTTTTTAAGATACATATGACTCACAATAAGTTTGTCATATATATATATATATATATATATATATATATATATATATATATATATATATATATATATATATAGAGTAGTAGAGAGACTTTATATTTATATATTAATATATATATAAATTATACAAGCAAATACATATATATATATATATATATATATATATATATATATACGTCTTCTAACTCAAATCTTAAATTCCTTTGATGAACTTAAACAAAAATAGAATACATTTTCTCTTCTTCACTTTTCTCTGAAATCATTCTTTGTAATTTCAACTATCACCACGCCAATGACTTTTCTCTAATTTTCAAGATCCAGCTGGTGAACTTACCTACTACCACTTTTCTAACCAGAATGACCAGGGGCAGCTCCTTACTTGTATTCCTTTTCGTCTTGGAGATGAACCCAGCAATCTAGACTTTTTCCTAACCTTTACACACATTCCATATCCTTTCCCCTTCAAATAAATCTAACAAACTTTGTTTTAATCCTGTTTGTTCTTGTGCTATTCGCCGCCAGAGGGCGCTGCCTTCAAAAATTACCATCGTTTTCAAACTCCAGAAACTCACATAACTTATATTTTGTCCCGGAATCGCGCCAAATATATTCTCCGTGACACTAAAAACGCTTTTCACAGTGGAAAATGCAATAATCTTTCTGATTCATCTTCTTCTTCAAGCTTTTTCTGGTATTTTTCAAAGAATGTCAATAACTTTGCCTCCTCTTCTTCTTCTTCTTCTTTCCCTCCTCTAGTATTCTCCGACAGCACAACTGGTATATGCCTTCTGATAAAGCTGAACTCTTCAACCAAGCCTTTAGTTCTAATTCTACCTTAGACGTTTCCGTGACTCTTCCTATTTCCCCACCTCCTCCAATTCATTTATGCCTGATATTTTAATTTCTTTTAAAGATGTTCTCTCTCTCTCTCTCTCTCTCTCTCTCTCTCTCTCTCTCTCTCTCTCTCTCTCTCTCTCTCTCTCTCTCTCTCTCTCTCTCTCTCTCTCTCTCTCTCTCTCTCTCTCTCTCTCTCTCTCTCTCTCTCTCTCTCAGCTTAACACTAAGAAGGCGTTCGATCCTGATGGCATTCCAAATGTGATTCTCAGAACTTATGCTTCCGAGCGTACACCCTGCCTTGGTAAGCTATTCCTTCTCTGCTTTTTCCTTCCCGCTGGTGCCTGTTCACCCTGTGCCGATAGGAAACTCCCTTCAACCTTCAAACGATTGTTGTTCGTTCTTGTTATCGAATCTATCCTTAACAGGAAGATTTGGCAACCTCTCAATTAATCTTATCCCAAATCGCACCAGTATAGCTTTCGCAAGAAGCTCTCTACTGGTGATCTTCCTTATCTTCTTTCTAATTTTTGGTCCTTTTTCCTGTAGAGTTAGAAATATCGAAAGCTCTCGATAAAATCTGACACAATGCTTGGATTTCAAAACTTGACACCTTCGGTATCAATCCTTCTCTCAGTGACCTTCTATCTGATTATATTTCGGGTCGTTCTAGAGCAGCTGCTATAGAAGGCAACCGTTCATCTTTTAAATCAATAAATAGTGGTGTTCCTCAGGGTTCGTCTTATCCCAACACTCTTTCAACTTTTCATTAATGATCCTCTGTCAATTATTCCATCATATATCTATTCCTAAGCAGACGACTCCATCGTTTATTAAGTAATCGTTCAATTTAGAAAACTTCCCTCTCAACAACAATTAGCTCATGCTAGAAGGGAAATTTTGGAGCAACTAACCTTTGTTCGTTCTCGAATTTCTAATTTGGGCATTGAGAATAAGGTTGTTTTCAATGCCCAAAAAACTCAGTTTCCTTTATTTTTCTACTAAACATAATCTTACACATAAGTGTTCTTAACATCCCTGGTATTTCTTTTTTTCAGAGATCTTAATTGAAAGGATCACTTTACTTCTCTTTCTAAACGAGCTTCTAAGAGGTTGAATATTATGTGGCGTCTTTAGTAAATGGTTTCTTTTATAGAGGTGTTGTTCGCCCCATGGAGTACGTCGCATCCGGATAGTTCCACTCACACAGCTCGCCCTTTAGAATGCAAAGCCTAAAGATTTTCATTTAATGAAATCAAATGCTCACTAAATCTCTTCAGCATCTCTCAACCAGTGGAATTATTTCCTTACCATTTTCATTTTATCACCATTATAATGGGCACTGCTCTTCTGAACTCTGCAGTTGCATACCTCCTCCATTTGGAAGGGCTCGTGCGACACCCTCTCTACACAGTCTAATCTTTATTCTATTCAACTCTCTGACTCAAAACTTAACCAGCTTGCTCATTCTTACATGTAGTCCACTCGGTGAATGGTAATTCCTTTATCTATTTCTCCCCAACTACCTTTGAACCCCACACTGGGGCATGTCAGTCTTTAAATAAATGTTGAGAGGTACACGTCACATACTATCTGAGCTCATTTTTTTATGTCTCGTCAGGTGGGCAAAAGAAGGAGGAGGCCTTCTAGATTTGTCCGGAGTTGAGGAGAACTAGAATCCAAGGCCAAATCAAATGCCGACATGGCCCGATACAGGGTTTCAAGTATACAAGTCAAAGGAAGTTGGAAAAAAGATAAATAAATATATTTATAGAGAAAGAGAAATATATATATATATATATATATATATATATATATATATATATAAATATATATATATATATATATATATATATATATATAATATATATATATATATATATATATATATATATATATATATATATATATATATATATATAGGCCATTTTATGTTTTACGACTCCGTCAATTTCTTTTTTTTTTTTTTTTTTTTTTTTTAACATATTGAACATAATTTCAGAATAACGTCATGTATTACTGAAAGTTAGAAATCCATTATGAAATTGTATTTATTTTAGTTCTTACTGAGCCATGATCGAATGATTAAAGTGTGCCGCAATTGACCTTATATTTTTGAGAGCAGAACTTCGCTGAATTTGTTTGAGAGGCCAAATATCAATGTTGATGACTGGGAAGGAGTTTGGTGCTTTTCACCAAAGAAACAGAATTTTCTTTGTATTGGCACCAGCATCTCTCAAGACACAGTGAACATCATCTTGGGGATAAGTTCCATTTCGGCAACATTCCATTAAATTCACTCATATATATACCTGTGTGACGTTCAGTGCAGAAAGGGTTCAGAGCACAGTACAAAATTTTGTTTTTAAAATTATTGTCAACGGCATGAATACTCAGAGAAAACAAAGAAACCGGTTGATTGAGTATATGCATTATTCGTCGGTGGAGGTTAACTTGGATGATTATTGATAGAGGTTATTAATTCTGAAACTTTAGTTTTAACTCTATCATACTTTTTCTTTCAATAATATCTCTGTAGTATTTCCTTTGAGTAGTGTGCTGAAAGAGACCGTTGCTTAGTAGAACAAGGACAAGAATTTCATAATGAGAAAACAAAAGATACTCCATTACTATAATTTCTGTAAATTCTAATTACTATATCCGTCCTTTATGATTTTTCGTTTCATTGCCCCATATATTTGTATTTCATATTAGTTTCAAGAGTAATCTGATTCGTTCTTAAAGCTGGTATTGGGGATCCTTTACTCTTTTACTCATTTTCCTTTCTACATTTTCATTGTGTTTGCTGCTTAGATAGTTCTTAACCTGGATGTCAATCTTCCAGAATAATTACGATTGCAAAGTACGGTTTGCATTGCCTGGGAAACAATATCGGAGTAATCCCAAACCACACTGTATACCATTGCGGGATTGCTTCAACAGTTGATTTCGAGCGAATATACTCACAAGCACGAGCCTTTCAATGTTAATATTGCTAGATTTCGATTGTGACTCAAATTAATGTCACTACCTTGAAACGGCACTAGTCAGCTCATTCTAATCAATTTCTCAAAAAAATTTTCTAACAAGTTCCGTCAGAACCTTTACTAATCAGATTAATTATTCCAGCGTGATTGTGTAAATAATTTATTTTTTTAATATTTGTGAATGCGAAAGTCAATGCAAATATTTAAAAACATGAGAATAGGCATATATATATATATATATATATATATATATTTATCCCTCTCAAGCCGCGCACGAAAAAGGAAAGGTATTGGAGATAAAACATTTGTAAGGGTTAAAATGAAACTGAACTGAAGTACAAATG
>JABUQX010136177.1:0-28984 GCA_015478945.1 Trachelipus rathkii | reverse complement strand
TATGGTATATATATATATATATATATATATATATATATATATATATATCATCCATAAGGATGTAAAAGTTTTAACGCTGTCTAGCTAATATATTAATAACAGAGATTTCCTGTGCTATATGTTTCTAACATTAAAAGATCAATAAACGGAAGAGAATAGATAAACGAACAAACAAACGTTTAAAAAATACTGTAAGGAAAAATAGGAAGAAAAGAAATTAATTTTTTTTAAAAAAAATGAACAAAAAATCAATCATAATGCTGAAAAAATTAAAAAAATGAAAATTTGTTAGTATATTTTGGTAATAGGCTTAAAATACGTTTCCATAGAATTTTTTTTTTACTTTTTTTTTTATCATGAAGCTTATTATATAAGCATTATGCATCAGCTTCTGAGCAGGGCCGTATATATATATATATATATATATATATATATATAAATATAAAAAAAAAAATATGTATATATATATATATATATATATATATATATATATATATATATATATATATATATATATATATATATATATATATAGCATAGGCCGGTATATATATATATATAGAAAGAGTATATATGAGAGAGAGAAAGAGAGAGAGAGAGAGGAGAGGAGAGAGAGAGAGAGAGAGAGAGAGAGAGGAGAAAGAGAGAGAGAGAGAGTATAAATTAAAAACATATTAAGGGACAGGGTCCTCTATATGCAGTTTTAATGCATTGAATGGAATCTTGTCTTGATGAATTGAGCCTCGCAGCTCTCTTACCATAGTTTCTAGTATTTTGAATTAAGTTGGAAAGATTTGAAACAACTTAGTTTTTATATTCTTATTGGAGATCTAAACCACCTCTTTACCTCAGGGAATAATACATCTTTTCTTGAGGGGTTCTAATAGGTATAGCTAATCTGGAACATGTTTGCTAGTTAATATATACAGAGCATTTTTCATTTGAGAAGTTCTGCGTTTCAAAGATCTTTGAAAACTTTGTTATAGCATAGTTATGAAAACATTTTTTATTGGTAAATATAATTATGTTCCTTTTTCAATATATTTCTACACCATTAAAGATTGGGGATTGTGCCAAGGCAATATTTATATGGGGTTTGAGTGCCAAGTATTTCGTCTTTTGACTCTGACAGACTGAAGTTTAACATGCTATTAAAGAATTGGTTCCAAATGTTTTTTTTTTAATTCTCATATTGATTACGAAACTTGTTTGCCAGAGGTGATATTATCATACATGTCTTGGAAGAAGAAGAATTAAAGACATAAAAGTTGTGCTGTTATTTTGTATAAATTTAGTGGTTTAATCGTAAGATGGGTTGTTAAAGTGTAAAGGCGACTCCACACATGGGGAGTTTGTCAAACCCTTGAATCTTTGCGTTTTGCATTTGTTTTGTTTTTTCCATAAACGAATGTACCATAACACCCCATTTGTTTATAGTAAGGGTCACATTTTGTTTGTTATAGCTATTTGCCAATACACAAATCTTTTCCATCATTTCTGGAAAAGATTTGAGTATTTGGCAAACCAAGCAAATGAGCAAAGCTTTGTCATAAATGACCCATGCACACATCGGGTGTTTGGCAAAGAGTTCGACGAACTCCGCATGTGTGGAGTCTCCTTTAAGCTGCTCTTCTATTAAAAAGACTAATAATTGGTATTTTGTATAGATAAAAGCCAGTGTTACACTGTAGTCCTGTAGAATATTAATGGAACCTGGTGTGTTTAATTTTTTTTTCTTTATTTGTACTACTCCACCTACCGGTAATTTATTTGTCTGTACATAGGTAAACTATTCTATATTTCCTTCCTCAACTTTATTTAATTTTAACTAGAATTAAAACTTTTCCTTTTTAATTAAGATTAAAACTTAAAACTTTACATAATTTATGTCAAAATTTTTAAAACAATCTTTTTTATTACTAATAATTTAAATTTTGACGACCTATTTTTTTAGATGTTAAAATTTAAACATTAATAAATAACAATTGTTAGTGGGAGAACATAAATTTGTTATAAATAAGTGGATTTTTTTTTACTTTAGTAAAATCTTGTCAATCCAATCTAAAAAACAACGAATTTTGATTTTTGTTGTTGTTATTTCAAAATATTATCAGACCTAGCAAAAGAAATTAAAGAAATTAAAAATAAAACTAAAATTATAGAATAAGTAATAAATTCGGATTATTTCGATATTAGATTTGTAATCTCCCTCTCTCTCTCTCTCTCTCTCTCTATATATATATATATATATATATATATATATATATATATATATATATATATATATATATATATATATATATATATATATATATATATATATATATATATATATATATATATATATATATATATATATATATATCAAATTCAATCAGTAAAAGAAAACTTTTAAAATATTTTATAAAGTGAATACTTATTACTAATTTTTGAGAATAAAAACTCTTTAATAACTCATGATTTTTTTCTTTTTTACATAAGTCTTTGATCTTACTTACATTTACGTAATTTATATTACCTTTTGTGTATTTGATTTTTAAATAGTCATTTCAAATCCTCAAGATGCTTACTTGGGAAATTATTTTTTTCATAATTTTTCAATTCGAATAAAAATATCTTTATTCAGTCAAGACGCAATGTTTACAATATTATGCAATTTAAATTTCAAGAAATTTGATTTAGAACAGGAAAGGGTTGCTGGGGGTGTCAAAAACTCCACTATAGGCTTACTTTTCTCTGCAATGAAGGACGAGTACCTGGGGCTAAGGTTCAGCTTCATCAGACAGGTATGGAACCCACCAAGAATAAATTGTGTCGCGTAGGGAAAGTATGACGATTGGAAGATTACTGTATATGTCTTTCTTGGCGTTAGATTTCTCTTACTCTTTACAATCAATTTCCGCGACCTCACTAGTTTCGGTAAATTAAAAACCCATAAGATATACAAGGTGTCAACGTGTCTTAGGGTTCCTAAAGAGAAGGACGGTATGCCGTAAGCACTAAAGCCGAAAGGAAACAAAGCAGATTACCGTCGGGAAATTAATACAACAGTTGTGACGTATCTAATGTTCTATGCTTTTCATTTCATTTACTTTTACCTTGCAACTAATGCAGGACCTCCACTAGTGTTCACGGTTAATAAAAATAATCTCACGATCTAAGAGCTACTTTCACCCTGATATGAGTAGGAGCACTAAACCGCAACAGGGAACCAAAGCATTTGATGGTCCGTACTAGGGAAATAATCACACACAGTTGAAAGAATTTACTGTTATTCTTTCATTTCGGTTGTTTTCTTTTTACTATATTCAGACCTCACTAGTTTCAGGTAATAAAACCAATAATTCACGCATCTAAGGTTATTTTCCTAAGAGGATGTAGGCTAGCACGAGAACCGCAAAGGAAACGCATTGACTGCTCCATAGGGACAATAAGTTACAACAGGGCAGGTAAGAAGATTGAGCTGTTTATCTTTCAGTTTCGAATTATGTGTTCTCTGTTGGGTACTTAGTTCAGAACCTCCTTAGTGTCGGATGGTGTAAAACAGAGTAATGTCACGCGGATTTAAGGTACTTGTTCGCTGGCAAAGAGGGGAGGGTAGGTGTCACGTTAAAGCCGCGAAAGACCAATAGCGGTTGTGTCGTCGTTGAGTTGATAATTGTTTTGAAACGAAATTACCTTTATTCTTTCATTTCGAGGTTTCTCTTCGTTTACCAGAATTTCAGCCTCGACTAGTTTCAGGGTTAATAAAACAAACAGACTCTTATCAGCATCTCACAGTGCTCTATCGTCGAATAATGGGAATTTTAGCACCTAAAACCGGTGCAATAGATGCGCAAACCAAAGCTTTTGCTACATATGTCCGTAGGGAAAATAATTACTATGACAGTTGAAAGATTACTTTAGTGGTGTGAGTGCAGCTTTTCCTTTTCTACTATATTCAGGACCTCACTAGTTTCAGTTAATAAAAACAATATACAATCATTCACGCAACTAAGGTTACTTTTCCTGAAAGAGGAGGTAGGTGAAGCACCTATACGCGCTCCTCGCAAAAATTGAAGCCAGAGAAGCATTGCATGTCACGTAGGGAAATAGTTTTAGCTAAACAGTTAAAAGTTACTGGTGTATCTTTCATTCAGATATGTTTCTCCTCTTTGATATGCTACCATAATCTGTAGTCACGCTCAGCCTGCACGGGTGTTTCAGGTTAAAATAAACCAATATAATCCCGCTTCTAGAGTTACTCTCCTGAAAGAAGGAGTACGGGTCACTGCATCCGGGTTTCAACTTAGAACAGACAGGAACCAAACATCAATGAGCTCTGCGGGTGTGAGAATGGTCAATACTACCCGAGTTGAAATTGGTATTACTGTTATTGCTTTCATTTCAGTTTTCCCTTTTTTTACTATATCTCGAACCTCACTAGTTGGTTCAGTGAATAAAACAATAATTCACGCATCTGAAGGTGTACTTTCGTCTTTGAGAAGAGGGTAGATAGCAACTAAACGCGCAAAAGGAACCAAAAGATGACTGTCCGTAGGGAAATAATTACCAACAGTTGAAGATTTTACTCGTTATTGTATCCGATTTCAGAGCGTGTGGTTGAAATGTATCACCTATTATTCCAGAACCTCACGCTGTTTCAGGGTATAAAAACATAATTCAAGCATCTCAGGTCTACTTTTTCCTGAAAAGAAAAGGAGGTAGGTAGCACTAAACCGCAAGAAGGAACCAAGCTTGTGTCTGATAGGGGAAATAATACAAACAGTGTTGAAAGTTACTGCGGTGTTATATTCGTTCATTGCAGGTGTTTTTCCTCTTTTACTTATTTTCTATTCTTCCTTGTTTCAGTAATAAAAAAAAATATTCACGCAATCTAGAGTTGTATCTTGCCTGAAAAAAAGGATGGTATGGGGTGGCCTAAACCGCAATGGAACAAGCTTTGATGTCCGTAGAGGAAGTGTTCAAGCAGTTTAAAAGATTACTGGTTAATCTTCATTTCAGATATGTTTTTCTCTTTTTACTATATTCAGAACTCACTAGTTTCAGGTATAAAAACAATAATTCACCGCATCTAGGGTTACTTTTCCTGAAGAAGAAGGTAGGTAACAAACCCGCAAAGGAACCAAAGCATATCTGATGTACTTTGAATAGTTACAAACAGTTAAAAGATTTACAAATATAGTCTGTGTATTTTCAGTTGTTTTGTCTTTTGACTTAACACTAACGTATTAGCGTATCTCCTCACTAGTTTAGGTGTAATAAAACGAAATAATTTCACGCATCTGAAAGGTTCTTTTCCTATAAAGAAAGGAGGTATTGTTAGAAAATAAACGCACAAATGGAACCAAAGCTGTGAGATGTCCACGTAGGGAAATGTACACAAGTTAAAAAGATTATTATAATTTATTTCATTTTCAGTGTTGTTTCTCTTCCTTACGTATATTCAGCACACGCACTAAGTTGTCAGGTAATAAAGAAAACAATAATTCACGGGCATCCTAACGGTTGACTGTTTCGAAAGAAGGAGGTATGGTAAGCCTAAAACCGCAAAGGAACCAAACATTGAGTCCGTTGGAAGTTTTATTTCCTATGAATGCAGTAGTTATAATTTATGATTGCTATTTGTTCATATAAAAACATATTTTCAGGACCTCACAGTTTCAATCAGTGAATTAGAATTGAACCCTCAAGTATTTACCTTCATGTTTATGAGAGCGTTCACATAACGCGTTCATGAACCAAAGCCATTGAATGTCCGTAGGGAGAACTCAATCGGTACCAACAGTTGAAAGATTTACTGTTTTCTCTTTCATTTCTTTCCTCTCCCAGGAAGGAGGAGACTCTCACCTAGTTTTTTAAGTAATTAAAAACAATAATCACGCATCTCAAGGTTACTTTCCTTGAAGAGGAGGTAGTAGCACTACCCCGCCAAAGAACCAAAGCATGATGTTACTTCTCAAAATATTGCAATTTGAAGCTTGATATAAATCTTTACAATAGATAAGTCGTGGCTTTTGACTATATCAGGGCACCTCACTCAGTGGCAGGTAATAAAGACACATAATATTCACGCATCGTAAGGTACTTTTCTGAAGAAGGAGGTAGGTAGCACTAAACGCAAAGGAACAAAGCATGTTGATGTCCGTTTGGGAAAACCATTACAACAGGTTGAAGATTACTGTTATTCTTTCATGTCAAGTTCTTTACTATATTCAGAGGACTCACCGAGTATTCAGGATAATAAAACCGAATATTCACGCATCCTTAAGGTACTATCTTTTCCTGAAAATAGGAGGTAAGTTTGCACTAAACCGCAAAAGGAACCAAGCATTGAAGGTCCGTCAGGGAGGGAAATAATTAACGAACAGAAGATTACTTTGATTCTTTCTATTTCAGTTGTTTTCATCCTTTTATACGTATATTCAGGACCCTCACCCGAGTTTCAGGGTATAAAACAAATAATTCACGCATCAAGGGTTACTTTTCGCTAAAGAAGGAGGGTTAGGGGCTAGCATAACCGCAAAGAAAGGTCAAAAAGCATTGTGTCCAGTACGGGAAAATATCTACAACAGTTAAAAGAGTGGATGGGTTCATCTTTTCATTCATACTGTTTTCTCTTTTTACTATATTCGAACGCCACTAGTTTCAGGTGTGTAGATGGAAAAAATCAGGAATAATTCACGATCTAAGGGTTACTTTTCCTGAAGAGGAGGGGTATTTTCGGGGTAGCACTAAACCGCAAGAAGACCAACAGCTGATTGATTGTACGTAGGGAAATATATTACAACAGTTGAAAGAGTAACTGTAAAAAAATTCATTTCCAAATTGTTTCTCATTTTTATTATATTCCGGACCTCACTAGTTTCAGGTATTTAAAAGACCAAAAATTCACGAACGCATTGCTAAGGGTACTTTTTCCTGAAAAGAAGGGGGTATTTAGCTACTAAACCGCAAATGAAACCAAAGCATTGATGTCGCGTAGGGAAATTATCCACACAGATTGAAAGCTTACGCTGTATTCTTTCATTTTCAGTTTCCCTTCTTTCTATTCAGGACCACTAGTTGTTGCAGTAATAAAAACAATTTCGCTCATCTAAGGTTATTTTTCCTGAGAACGGAGGTTAGGTAGCACACTAACCGCCAAAGAACGCAAGCGTTGCATGTCGCGTAGGGAAAAGTACAACAGTTAGAAAGATACTGTTAATTCTCTTCATTTCAGATCTGTTTTCTCTTTTACTATATTCAGCAACTCACTAGTGTTTATGAAAATACTAAAAACAAATAAACTCATCGATTTAATTATTGTAAAAGAAGGAATGGTATGGAGCACTAACCGCAGGAACCAAAGCATTGATTCCGTAGGGAAATAATTACAACAGTTGAAAGATACGTTATTCTTCATTTCAGTTCCCTTTACTAACATATATGTCAGAACCTCACTAGTTTCAGGTTATAAAAACAATAATTCACGCATCTAAGGTTACTTTTGCTGAAGAAGGAGGTAGGTAGCACGTAAACCGCAAAGGGACACAGCCATTGACTGTCCCGGATAGGGGAAATAATATACAACAGTGAAGATTACTGGTTATTACTTCATTCATAGTTTTCTCTTTTCACTATCATTCAGAAACCTCACTAGTTTCAGTAATAAAAACAATAATTCAGCATCTAAGGTTACTTTCCTGAAGAAGGAGGTAGGTAGCATAAAACCGCAAAGGAACCAAAGCAGATGTCTGTAGGGAAATAGTTACAACAGTAAAAGATTACTGTTAATCTGTCATAGAACCCCCTTTTCCTTTTACTATATCAGGGGTACTAGTTTCAGGTAATTAAAACACAATATTCACGCAGTCTAGGGTTACTTTTCCTTGAAAAAGGAGGTAGGTGTAAAGGTAGCCAGTTACACAGAACAAAACTGTTTTAAGACTTGTTTCAGTTCTTTGTAAAGATTAGCTGTAAATCTTTCATTTCCAGAGCTTCAACTCTTTTTTTTCATTATATTAGAACCTCACTAGGTGCAGGTTATAAAAACAATAATTCACGCATCTAAGGTGAACTTTTATCCTGAAGAAGGAGAGTAGAGATAGCACTAAACCGCCAAAGGAACCAAAGCGATTGATTGTCTGTAGGGAAATAGTTTACAAAACAGTTTGAAAGAAAATGTTTATCTTTCATTTCAGTTGTTTTTTCTTTTTACTTTGCATGGACCTCACTAGTTTCAGGTAATAAAAAACATAATTCACGCATCTTAAGGTTACTTTTGCCTTAAAAGAAGGAGGTAGGTAGCGCAAAACCGCAAATGAACCAAAGCATTGATGTCCGCTATAGGTATTTAGTTACAACAGTTAAAAATTACTGTTAATCTTTCATTTTAGATATGTTCTCTCTTATTTACTTTATATTTGAGCACCTCACTATTTCACGCGTAATAAAAACCATAATTACGCATCTAGGTTAACTTCCTGAAGAAGAGATAGGTAGGATAGCACCTAAAACCGGCAAGGAACCAAAGCAATTGAGTGTCCGTAGGGGGAATATTACAACAGTTAAAAGGATTACTGTATTTCTTTTCATTTCCAGTGTTTTCTCTTTTTACGCTATCTTTCAGGAGCCTCACTAGTTTCAGGGTAGATAAAAACAATAATTCTACGCAATCTAAGGTTACTTCCTTTGAAGAAGGAGGTAGGTCCAGCCACTGTTAAAACCGCAAATGACCAAAGCATTTGATGGTCCGTAGGGAAATACATTACAACATGAAAAGATTACTTATTCTTTCATTTCCAGTTTCCTTTACGTTATAATGCAGGAATTCACTAGGTTTTAAGGGTAATAAAACAATAATTTGCACGCATTCTAAGTTTACTCTTTCCTTAAGAAAGAGGTAGGTAGCACTAAGACCGCCAAAGAACCCAAAGCATTGAATGTCCGTAGGGAAATTAGTTACAACAGTTAAATGATTACTGTTAATCTTTTCATTTCAGATATGTTTCTCTTTTTACTATTATTCAGCCCTCACTAGATTTCAGGGAATAAAACAATAATTCAACGCAATCTAAGGTTCCTTCTGAAAAGAAGGAGGGTAGGGTAGCACTAAACCGCAAAAGGAACCAAGCATTGATGTCCGTAGGGAAATAAATTACAACAGTTGAAAGATTACGGTTATTCTTTCATTTCAGTTTTCCCTTGTTCTTTACTATATCAGGACCTCACTAGTTCAGGTAATGTAAAAACAATTAATTCACGCATCTAGGATTACTTTATCCCTCTGAATAAGGAGGTAGGGTAGCACTAAACCGCCAAGGAACCAAAAGCAGTGATGTCCGTAGGGAAATAGTTACAACAGTTTAAAGATTACTACTAAATCTTTTTCTTTTCAATATCGTTTTCTCTTTTTTACTATATTCGAACACTCACTAGTTCAGGTAATAATAAACAATAAGTCACGAATCTAAGGTTTACTTTTCGCGTGAAAAGAAGGAGGAGGTAGCACTAAACCGGCCAAAGGAAACCAAAGCATTGATGTCCGTCAGGGAAATAATTACAACAGGTGAAAGATTACTGTTATTCTTTCTTTCATATTGTTTTCCCCCTTTTATATATCAGGACCTCCAGGTTTCAGGTAATATAAAAAACAATAATGTTCACGCATTAAAGGTTACTGTTTCTGGAGAAGGAGGTAGGTTAGCACTAAACCGCCAAATGGAACCAAAAGCATTTGATGTCGCGGTAGGGAAATAGTATACAATAGTTTGAAAGATTACTGTAATTCTTTCATTTCAGGATATGTTCTCTCTTTTACAAATTAACTAAAGTTGTTTTCAGAAATAAAAAAAATAATTCACGCATCTAAGTTACTTTCTGCTGAGAAGGAGGAGGGTAGCGAATAACCGCAAAGGAACCAAGATTGATGTTGTAGGGACATAATGATACAACAGTTGAAAGATTGATATTCATACTCTCATTTCACTAGTTTTTCTCTTTTACTATTCGGACCTCACATAGTTTCAGGTAATAAAACAACAAATTCAGCATTTAAGGTACTTTTGCCTGAAGAGGACGTTAGGTATAGCCACTAAAGCCGCCACAGGAACCCAAGCATTGCTGTTCCGTAGGGAACAGAGTTTACAACAGGTTGGAAGATTACTGTTAAATTGCCTTTCATTTCAGTATGTTTTACCAGAAAGTGAAACCTCACTAGTTTCAGGTAAATAAAACAATAATTCACGCATCTTCTAAGGTACTGGTTTTCCTGAAGAAGGAGGCTAGGATAGCCACTAAACGCAAAGGCCACAAAGCTAATTGAGCTGTCCGTAGGGAAATGTTACAACAGTTGAAAGATTACTGTTATTTCTTTCATTTCAGTTGTTGTTTTCTCTTTTTACTATATACAGGACCTCACTAGTTTCAGGTAATAAAAACATAAATTCACGCATCTAAGGTTACTTTTCTTGAAGAAGGAGGTATTTAGCAATAAACCGCAAAGTGAACCAAAGCATTGATGTCCGAGGGAAATAGTTACAACAGGGTAAAAGATTACTGTTAATCTTTCATTCAGATATGTTTTCTCTTTTTTTTTTACTATATTCAGAGCCTCACTAGTTTCAGGTAATAAAACGAATATGACGCATTAAGGTTACTTTTCTCCTAGAAGAAAGAGCGGTATGTTAGCACGTTAACGCGCAAAAGTCCAAAGCATTGATGTCCGTAGGGAAAATAGTTACAACAGTTGAAGCACTTACTGTTATTCTATTCATTCAGTTATGTTTCTCTTTACTTATTCGCACCTCACTAGTTTCTAGGTAAATAAAAAAAATTCGCACGCCATTCTAAGGTTTATTTTTCTGAAGAAGAAGGACGGTAGGTAGACTAAACCTCGCAAAGAACCAAAGCAATTGATGTCGAATAGGGGAAAAATTAGGGGGGTTTACAACACGTTTAAAAGGATACTGGTTAATGCTTCATTTCAGATAGTTTTCTTCTTTTACATATATATCAGAACGCTCACACTAGTTTCAGGTAATAAAAACAATTCACGCATCTAAGGTTACCTGTTCCTGAAGAAGAGGGTAGGTAGCCCACCTAACCCACCACAAAGGAAACCCAAGCATTGATTGTCCGAGTTTAGGGAATATTTATTTAGCTCGATTGAAAACTTTGATGGCTTCATATTTGTTGTTTTCTCTTTCAATTGCTCAAGGAAAACCTCACCACAACTTGGCTCAATAAAATTTCATAATCACTCATCTTAGGTTCTTTTCCTTAAGAAGGGAGGTATGTTAAACACTAAACCCAAAGGAACCAAAACCCAAAGCCATCATTGATGTCGGTAGGGATATTTACAGCATTTGTAAAGTATCCGTTACTTCTGTCATTTCAGGAAATATCGCCTCTGGTGTTTCTTCATTAAATTTGCCACCAATGTTTACACTACATTATTGGTTATAATTCAGCGCACTAACAGGCTTACTTTCCTAAGAAGGAGGTACGGTAGCACTAAACGCAAATGAACCAAAGCATTGATGTGTCCGTAGGGAAAAAGTTACAACAGTTAAAGCTTAACTGTTAAATCTTTCATTTGCAGAATATGATTTTCTCTTTCTTTACTATATTCAGCACCTCACTAGTTTCAGGTATAGAAAAAACAATAATTCACGAAATCTAGTTACTTTTTCCTGGAAGAAGGAGTAGGGGGAGCACTAACACAGCAACAGGACCAAAGCATTGATGTCCGTAGGGGAAATAATACACAGTTGAAAGATACTGTCAATCTTGGCATTTCAGTGTGTTTGTCTCTTTTACTATATCGGACCCACTAGTTTCAGAGTAATAAAAAAATTATTCACGCATCTCAGGTTTACTTTTCGCTGAAAATAAGGAGGAGGTAGACTAAACCGCAAAGAACCAAAGCTGTGACTCTTTTACAAGAAATAATTACAACGGTTGAAAGATTACTGTTATTTTTTCATTTCAGTTGTTTTTCTTTTTTACCTATATACAGGTCTCCACTAGTTTCAGGTAATAAACACAATAATTCACGCATCATCTAAGGTTACGTTTCCTGAGAAGGAGGTAGGTAAGCAGATAAACCGCCAAAGAAACCAAAGCAGTTTGAGTGTCCGTAGGGAATAATATAAACAGCTTGAAAGATTACTGTAATTCTTTCATTTTAGTTATCCTCTTTTTACTATATTCAGACCTCACTAGTTTCAGGTAATAAAAACAATAATATAATTCACGGCAATTCTAGGTACTTTCCCTGAAGAAAGAGGTAGGTAGCACTAAACCGCAAAAGGAACCAAAGCATTGATGTCCGTAGGGAGATAATTACAACAGTTGAAAGATTACTGTTATCCTTCATTTCAGTTGTTTTCCTTTTTAACTATATTCAGGACCTCACTAGTTTCAGGTAATAAAAACAATAATTCACGCATCTAAGGTTTCTTTTCCTGAAGAAGGAGGTAGGATGCAACTTAAAACCGCCAAAGAAACAAGCATTGATCGTCCGTTTAGGGAAATATGTTACACAGGGTAAAATCATTACTGTTAATCTTTCATGTCAGATATGTGTTTTGTCTTTTTACTATATTCAGGACCTCCCCTAGTGTTCAGGTAATAAGAAATCAATAATTCGACGCACAGTCTAAAGTGTTACTTTTCCTGAAGAAGGAGGTTAGGTTGCACTAAACCGCAAAGGAACAAAGCATTGATGTCCGTAGGAAATAGTTTACAACAGTTGGAAAGATTACGTGATTCTTTCAATAGAGTCTGATTTCTTTTTTGATAATTTGTCAGGTCGGATAGTTTCAGGTAATAAAACAATAATTCACGCATCCTATTATTATTTTTTCCTGAAGAAGGAGGTATTAGGCACTAAAATATAAATTAACAAAGCATTTGATGCAGTCCCACGGAAATAGTTACAACAGTTGAAGATTACTGTTATTCTTTCCATTTCAGTTTTCCCTTTTTACTAGTATTCAGCGCACCTTCCACTAGTTCAGCGGTAAATAAAAACAAAATGCAAGCATCATAAGGTTACTTTTTGCCTAAAGAAGGAGTAGTAGACTAACCGCAAAGCTGACCAAAGCCATTGTTTTGTCCGTAGGGAAATAGTTACACAGTTAAAAGATTACTGTTAACTCTGTCATTTCAGATATGTTTTCTCGTGTTACTATATTCAGCACCTCACTAGTTTCAGTAATACAAAACCAATAATTCACGCATCGAAGGTTACTTTTCCTGAAGAAGACGGTAGCATAAAACCGCAAAGGAACCAAAGCATGGATGTCCGTAGGGAAATCAAAACAACAGTTGAAAGATTACTAGTATTCTTTCATTTCAGTTGTTTCCCTTTGACTATGATTCCAGGGACCCTCACTAGTTCAGGTAATAAAACAATAATTCACGCATCTAAGGTTACTTTTCCTAAATAAGGAGGTACGTTAGCACTAAAACCGCAAAGGAACCAAAAGCATTGATTGCGTAGGGAAATGAATTACACAATTGAAAGAGTACTGGTTATCTTTCATTTCAGTTGTTTTCTCTTTCTGTTACGTAATTCCAGACCTCACTAAGTTTCCGGATACTAAAATAAAAGGGCAGATATCGTAAGGTACTGTTCCTGAAGAAGGAGGTAGGGTAGCAATAAACCGCAAAGGAACCAAAGCATTGATGCCCGTAGGGAAATAGTTACAACAGTTAAAGGATTACTGTTAATCTTTCATTTCAGATATGGTTTCTCTTTTTACTATATCAGAACGCTCACGTTTCAGGTAATAAAACAATAGATTTTTCACGCATCTAAAGGTTACTTTTCCTGAAGAAGGAGGTAGTTAGCACTAAACCGCAAAGAACCCAACAAAAGCGATTGATGTCCGTAGGGAACTAGTTACAACAGTTGAAAGATCGGGTATTCTTTTATTTCAGGTTTTTTTTTCTCTTGTTTACTCCTTTCTGCACACACTAGTTTCAGGTAATAAAAACAGTAATTCACGCATCTAAGGTTACATTTCCTGAAGAAGGATTTAGCACTAAACCGCAAATGAACCAAAGCATTGATGCCCCGTAGCGGGAAATAATCTAAACAGTGAAAGCATTACTTTATTCATTTCATTTCAGTTGTTTTCTCTTTTTACTATATTCAGGACCTCCCTAGTAACAGTATTAAAACATTAATTCACGCATCTAGGGGTTCTTTTCCGCTGAAGAAGGAGGTCGGTAGCACTAAACCGCAAAGGAAACAAAGCATTTTCGTAGGGAAATAATTACAACCGTTGAAAGATTACTGTTATTCTCTTCATATCAGTTGTTTTTCTCTTTTTACTATATTCAGAACCCCACTAGTTTCAGGTAATAAAACATAATGCAGCATCTTACGGTATACTTTTCCTGAAGAAGGATGGTAGTAGCACTAAACCTGCAAGAACCAAAGCGTATTGGAGGTCCGGTGGGAAATAATTAGCAACAGTTGAAAGATTTACTGCTTATTATTTCATTTCAGTTTTCCTTTTTACCCTTATTCAGGACCTCACTAGTTTCAGGTAATAAAAACATATTTGTATTGTTCAATTTCATGACGTACGGCCTAGTTATAAGCCACCAAACCGCAAAGAACCAAAGCAGTTGAGGTCGCGTAGCGAAATATTACAACAGTTTGAAAGATTACTTGTGTCTCATGCGTTGTTTTCCTTTTTACTATATTCAGGACCTCACTAGTTGTCAGTTATAATTTTATAAAGAGTAATTCACGCAGTCTAAGGTTTACTTTCGCTGAAGAGGAGGTGTACGGTAGCACTAAACCGCAAAGGAACCAAAAGCATTGATGTCCGTAGGGGAATAGTTACAACAGTTGAAAAGATTACTGTTAATCTTTAATTTCAGATATGTTTTCTCTTTTTACTCTCTTTTCTAAGTCATATATATACAGGTCAATAACAGCGAATCTCTCAGCACGCACCTGCTAAGCGTTACTGTCTTATCGTAAGATAATGTTTTTTGCAGACATACACTGCATAAGACCCAACATCCGTGTGTGCGTAGGTATAGTGGTCTCACAGATATGAAGATTAACCTGTTAGTCTATATGTGGTTGTGTGCGTTTTACTTCTCGACTCTCTTTCAGGCACCTCATCGTACGTTTCACGTAATCAAAAGCGAAATTGATTTCACGCATCTAAGGTCACTTCTTCCTGAAGACAGGGTTTAACATCCGGGGACGCACACCAAGGTCATTTATAGCTAACACAGACAGCAGTGATTGTCGTCACGGAGGGAACTCAAGTGTGCTGTTGAAAGTATACAAATCTATTCTGTCCATTTTCAGTTGCCCTTGTTATCTAGGCTATTTCAGGGACTCACTACGTTCAGTATAAACCATAATAGTATCACAGCATACTCAATTACGACAGTTATACTCTTTTCACTTCGTACATACGAGGGGTAGTTTGGTAGCCACTTAAACGCAAGGAATCCAACGATGTTTACGCCATCGACTCTCTCTCGGAACTGAATGCTCTTAAAGCATTTAGTGATTACGTCCTTTCAGATTGTATTTCTCTTTTTATATATTCAGAACCTCACTAGTTTCAGGTAATAATAACAATAATAAAATTCTTGATTTTATAGCTTCTTCTTTTGTCCCTGCCCACTAAGGAGGTAGAAATGCCATCTCCTGAGCTCGCCACTAAACCGCAAGAAGGAACCAAGATGATGTCCGATAGGGAATAATTGACAACAGTTGAAAGTTACTTTATTATTTCATTTCATTGTTTCCCTTTTTACTATATTCAGGACCTCACTGGTTTCAGGTAATAAAACAATAATTCACGATCTAAGGTGACTCTCTCTCCTGCATAAGGAGGGATAGGAGGTAAGCACTAACCGCAGAAAGTGTGAATCAACAGCATCTGAATGTCCGTAGGAAGATATTACAACAGTGGAAGCTATGTCTGTTGACTTCCATTTCATTTCGTTGTTTTCTCTTTTAGTATATTACGAGGACCTCACTAGTCTGTCCATGGGTAATAAAACAAATAATTTCACGTCAGCTAATGTTACTCGTCGTCCGGGAAGAGGAGGTAGGTAGCACGTATAACCGCAAGAACAACAGCATGCGATGTCGCGTGGGAAAGATACAAAGTTAAAAGATTACTGTATCTTCATGTTCAAGATAATGTGTTCTTTTTTTACTATCATCAGAACTCACTAGTTTCAGGTAATAAAACAATAATTCACGCAGTCTAAGGTTACTTTTCCTGAAGAAGACGGTAGGTTAGCACTCGTAAGGAACCAAAAGCATTGCTTGTCCGTAGGGCAATATGAAGTATACATACATTTAGACACAGCATGATTTACTGGATATCTTTATGTTCGGTTGTTTTCTCTTTTACCTATTTTCAAGATTGACCTCTCGCATAGTTTCGACGGTGATAATAATATCAAAACGCGATTGCTAAGGCTTACTTTTTTGAAGAGAGGGACGTTCTTCTTCTCGAGCCTCTGTTAAGCTATTCTAAACCTGCACAAATGTTGAGACACATTAAACATACTCCGCTACGCGTATGTGTGATAGATAAGAGTAAACAGATACAACACAACATGTATTGAAAGTAATTTACTTAGATATTATCTTTCATTATGTATCAGTTTTTATCCCTTTTTTACGATAATTCTAAGTGGACGTACTCCAATTAGGTTATCAGGTGTAATAAATACTATAATAATATACACGCATTTTCTAATGAGTTACTTTTCGCTGATAGAAAGAGATGGTTAATATAGGTAGCACCTTAAAACCGCATAGGAATCAATAAGCTAAATTAGAGTATCCGTAGAGGCGTAAATAATAGTAATATCATAACAGGTGTATAAGAATATACGTGATTTAAATCGTACTCATTCAGATATCTGTTTTCTCTTTATTTACTTATAGATTACAGTATACACCTGCTCACTATTATCATATATATAGCGTAATTAAAATGATCAAATAGGATTTCATTCGCACCTTAAGGTTACTTTATTATCATGAAGGGTGGAGGTAATATACTTATAGGTATGAGCAATACTAAACCGTAATAAGGAATACATAAAATAATCATATGTGTAATGCACGCTAGGGATATTAGTAAATAATTATCATACCAAGTACTTTTGAAAAAGAAATTTACTGGTTATTTCATTTCTAAATTTTTTTTAATTCTTATATAGTATATTATTTGCTAGGACTATGCTACACTTAAGTTTATTCTCATAGGTAATTATATACAAATATATCACGCAATCCTAAGCGTACTTATTCCGATCTAGCGATATATAGGTTAAATGGTTAAGAGTAGCACTGATAACTCACGCAAAGGACCCAAGCATTATGTATGGTGTCTAAGGTAATATGGATGACTAAATAATATACAATACGATCTGAAAGTATTTTTACGGTTATCTCTTTTCATTCTCATGGTATTAATTTTGTTTTTACTCTCCTCTTCAAATATATAATTCTAGCTACGTCAACTATCTTCTACAAGGATAATAAAAAACATTAGATAATAAGAGTCAACGGCATCTAAGATATACGCATTTTCCTAGAGTTAAGGAGTGTTTATATGTGACTAAACCGCAAGAAGGGACTATACCATACGCAATTGTCTTGTGGATAGGAAATGACCTATAAATGTCACAAAAGTTGAAAGATATATACTTGTTCTTGTCTTTCATTTCTCGAGTTTTTCTCTTGCTTTGTCTCTTTATTCTCACATATATACAGAGGACACTCACTAGTGTGTGCAGGTAATTAAAAAAAAATTCACGCATCTGAAGGTTAACTATTTCTCTTGATTAAGAATGCGCTAAAGGCGGTGTAGCACTAACTCCGCGCGTAGAAGGAACATGCACTTGGTGTCATTATAGGGAAAATAATTAACAATAAGCTCTCATGCTTAATTTGATATTAAGACGCTACTAGTTTATCTTTTTTCGTTGTTATATGTCATAAACTTAATTACTATATTCAGACGCTCTGTCGCGCTTTCTTCACTAGTATATCACGTTAATTAAACAAACGAAATTAATTCACGCATCTAAGGTTCTATATCCTATGCCGATGGGAGGAGTCCTACCTTGTAGACAATTATAGCGCGAAGGAACCAAGCAAGGATGTGTCGATTACGACGGAACATATTACGTTTACAAAGTAGTTTGATAAGATGGATGTTGTTATCTCTGTGATATTCAGTGTATGTTATCGTTCTTCTCTATATATACTCGCCTCCCAACCAGGGCTTACGTGATTGTCTTACTTCCAGGTAAACAAACCGTAATTCGACGCGACGCCTCTAAGGATATACATTATTCCTCTTGAAGTTGATAATAAGGGAGGTGGTAGACACGTTAGCACTAAACCGTAAAGTGAACATGCGTCTCGGTGTACGATAGGGATTAAAATAATGTTTTGCTCACAATATCTGTATATGACGTTACTGTTGTGTGCTGTGCTGTGTGAATGATCAATATGTTGCTCTCTGCCTTAAGAATCATGTTAGTAGATTATAGACTGTTTGAGAAATAAACATTAGATAGTAGCATAGGTTACCGGTTAATCTGCGCTATAAATGTTAGATCTCCTTACATGTAAGGAAATGAGTTAAGTAGAGAGCTTGAACTCTTTAGTATAATGCATATTCCATCTTCAACTTCTCCTGTTCATTCTTCAGAGGTGTAGATTCAAGTGTTTTATGGGTCGCTTATGTATTATGATTTAATATAAAGCATAAAAGTTCAGATGATGCTAAGTAGGATCTTTAATTCTGTGGACAAGTGTTGTGTATCGCTTAAAGCATTATAATACGCACCTTGAATTTTCAATACACGGGTCTCTCATCATCTAAGATTCACACAAATACAAATACTCTGACATGATATTACTCTAAATCTAAGCTTCACTCAGATATAGTGGATCGTTTTCCATAAGTCATCAACCGGTTGTATTCTCAAGAACTATGTTTTTCAGAAGTATAAGTGCGAATGAGTATTACATCACATAATGTACACCTAGCCAATAGTAGTGTCATGTTGAGTACATATGTGATACATAGGACAAAATTTATGGGCTAGAGACTGAGTACAGGATATCTAAACTAGATTTGCTTGATGATAAGATAGTTAAGATATAATCGTGTATACTATTTTATAAGTATAAAATTGTTTTGTGTTCCTTCACTCATGACCTCGTCTATCAACAGTGTATCATTAATCGAGATGTCTGATCAATAGATTCATGATTGGACAGGGAGGTTGAGTGGACCTCGCATGCTTTGGCTTGGCATATATACTGATCTTGATAGAGGTATATGGTTTATAATACATCGCTTTGATAATTTTAGTGAAATAATACAGGACTTAACAATTAAAATAGAATCAAAATAATTTTTTTTACAAAAAAATAGATCCTAACTCGTTATCATTATTGCAAATATGGTAACTCAAGTTTAAATCATTATAGTAGAGGTAGGTGGGGATGGCTATTGATATTTACTGATTTTAACTATGATTTTTAAGGAGGTATGTTTAATAAAAATCCTTCATAAATATTTTAGTAAAAATTATTATGACCGTTAATTCATAATAGGAATCAATAGTATACAATAGATCAATGAATTCAATAAGATCAATTAGTAAATTCAAATATATATTACAATGATCACTAACTTAGGACGCTATATAGAGGGTGGATATAGTGTGCATGTGGTTTGATTTACTGTAATTTATTTCTGATTTTACTGTTAGGGTATGGCATAAACATGACTCAATAATTTTTTGGACAGTGTAGATGCAGTATATTACCTGCTTATGTCGAATAGATATCTCGAAGTGCGAATCATTAGGTATCATGAGTTCCAGTCAACGTATGGCCAGAGTTCACTAGAGCTAGCGAATTGCTGCGTCGTTTCAGTCAGCGCGGTAGTGCAGCATGGTGGTTGATAGTCACTAGTTCGACTAGTCTTGGTCGCTGTTACGATGATACAGCACGTAAACATTTAAAGTTTAGAAACTATATAGACTTTAAGCACATATTATTATTATTATTATTTATTGATGGATCTGACTTCTAATTTATTTTATATCATTTAGTTATTTTTTTTTATAGGTATCTAGTAGCTATTATTTTTCGACAATATCCTAGACCCAATAAACCTTATATTAAGGACATACCGAACATTGAATCATTATCTACTCAAGAGAAATATGATACTCGTTTTGTGGGACACCTCGTCACACATCAATCATTACATAATTCTTAGAAAGATATAATTACCATATGTTTGTGCGTTTCCGTAAGTTACTAAACTTAGGTTACTCGTAGCAGACCAATGGTCACGTTTCCTTTCGTTTCTGTCCTGTTTTCTCCTTAGATCCTCTCCACTTATTCGTTCCTCTATCGCTATCTTACCTCCTTTCCTACTCTTTCATCTCTAATCTCTGCCTTTTTCCTCCTCTCTTCTACTCTCCATCTGTTTGACATTTCTTCAATGCTAATTTTTTCATATGCATTTATTTTTTACAAAATCCTGGTGTCCGGAACCTCTAGCCTCCTTGTTGGCGTGGCTAGATTACGCGGAAAAAGAAATTCCGGTAATTCCCGTTGGATCAATTGAAGACCGAATCCGTTTATCCAATACGCGTCTCCGGTCTCCTCGAGTTCCAGGACTCCTCAGTAGCTCTGGTCTCGAAATCACTCCACACCCCCAACAAGCTTTCATAGGTTGCAGTCTTCTACTCGATCACTTTAGTTAAAGTTTTATAGTGGTATATAGTATGAGCTAAGCGTCCCCCCCTAACGGGTAATATATATGGGAACTGCAAGTAATAATAGTGATATACGTATAAATTCTCTCGTTTACTTACCATGACGAGATTACGTCATAGATAACTCACATCCAATAATTATTAGGACCTGATACGTTAAGTATACAATATAAACTATAGGTTTTTCAGGGTTTAAAATTGGCCTTGGCTGCTAAAGGGTTATCGGCTCTCATGCGTACCTCACTGAGATTATAGTGACTCATAAGTAGTGATTACACTCCACTCGAAACAGCTCAACCATATGATCAGTGATATATCATTTACTCAAATATTTACCTTTCTTTTTATTATTATGATTATTTATACCTGATTTTAGAAGAGCGATCTTATGCTCATAATTCCTTTCTCTTGACGAAGAATAATTTATGTTCGATCTGTGAAATCCGCCCAAACTAGGTTATCTCGACTTGGTACTATGATGATGCTTAAGATATAGTAATTCTTGGATATGTTAAGACAGGCTATACGAACAATACCATTCAAATTTAGTTGTTAATGAGGTGTTACGTTTGTGTGTTAGTTCGCGCACCACCAATCCATCTTAGGTTTAGTTACTTTACTGTTGTCAAGTGCTGGAACTTTGGTTAATGTTAGCAGTTAATTCGTGGCTTAATGGTTTCAAGCATTTGCTACGATCTCGTACTTCTGTATATTTATAGTGTCCACCTGGTGTTTACGCCTCTTAAATGTGTTAGGTGACGTTTATTAATGATGTGAAAACATTGTTGTTGTAGCGTATTTAGTTACATGACACAGATTATTGTGCAACAGTATATGTAGATAAAAAATAGTCGGTCGTATTGATGGGTATTATGTGCTGATGGTGCGCGTTGTCTATGGTGTATGTTTGTCGAACCAAAGCAACCTAGTCGCTCGCTCGGGTGTGGCTGGTGGTGTGTGTCGGGGCTGTGATGGGCTCAAGTACGTTATAATATATGATATATAATTGTATTAGTATAGATATATATATTGTAGTTGTTATTATTATATATGATTGTTCTATGGTGATATAATATAATATATATATAATTTATTTGTGTATGACGTTAGTATGTACCTGTAGTATACGTGCATAGTGATTTGGATGTTGTAGTGTTAGTGCGTTTAGTCATGGTCTAATTATTAGGTGTATGTAGTTTGTCATATCTTATTAAATTCTTATAGTTCAATATACTATAACCACTTAACTTATTTCTACAATAACTGATCAGGTTTACTTATAACTAATATTAGTACATTTAATCGAGTCAAATTCATAGCTAATCTTGCAAAGATCTATATACCGTAGTATTATTACTATAATGTCTGTGATAGACTATACATTGTATATAATTTCAATAATCTCAATTTTGTTATACTTTATTTATAACTAGTTTAATTATATATAATATATAATTTAATTATTATATATATATATATATATACTCTAGTTGATTGAAGTAGATGCTATAACTATATAGATCATGATGATAGATTTTTAGCCTATTTTTTATTTTTTTTTTTTTTGTCATGATCTTTTTTTTTTTTATTTTATTTTTTTATTAACTTGATTTTTTTTACTAATTATACTTTTGTGTTTTTAATTTATTATATTGAATTTATTTGTATATTTTATTTATTTTTTTATATTATATTTATACATTTATTATATATTATTTTCTTACTATTCAGTTTTTTTTATTTCTTATATTATTTTTTTATTTACTTACTATTTTATTGTATTATTATGATAGTTATATGTTATTATATTTTTTCACATTTTTAGATAATTTTTTTTTTATGATAATTTCATTAAATAATAAATAATGTTTTTTCCGAACTTTTGGTTGCAATTATAATTCATATGGTAATAATTTTGAATTATTGAAGTACCTACTTTTAAAGTATTTACATTTTATATTTTGAAAAAGTGATTTAATACAATTTTAATTCTTGTAATTTTGTTAAAATATTACCATAACTATTATTATTTACTATTTATTTATAACTATGTATTCATTATATTGATCTTGTAATGTTTTAATATTTTATTTTTATTTGTTTTGATTAATATATTAATATATTTTTTATTTTTTTTTTATAGTATTGAATTTTTTATTTGTTAATAAATTTTTTTTATAGTTAATATTTTTATATTTTTGTTTTAATTTATATGCCCCAACAGAATATTTCTCATTGTATGTGCGTGTAGTGTTTAAATGTTAACTTTTATTAATATTTTAATATAGGTTTTATAACTTTGACGTATTTGTATGGAAATATAAGTTTTAGATATATATATTTATTACATCAAGTAGGACTAATCAGATGTTGAAATTTTCAGATTATTTGTGGTATACGTACTTGTTTAAATTAATAATTTAAATTTTTTTTTGTTTCTATATTTATTTTTTATACATTATTAATAATATTATTGATCTTTATAAAACTTATATTTATTTTTAACTAAATATGTAATTATTTATTAACTTATTCATTCTATGATTTATATATAAATGTCATCAGACACACCCGTCCTGAATATAAAAAATCAATACTTTCAATCTCAGTGGTCACACCTGTCACGTACCCCTATAGGGAAAAGCCCGATCAGCCATGCGACTCAAGCTGCGACTCTGCCTTTGGCAGCATAGACGTGCGCCACGGAACGCCGCCCGTTGATTTCGCAATCAAAAAACTGCATTTTTCATCACTTACATATGCTAGATAACAATATATAACGTTACATAATAAGAATATATATTATTTATATAATTGTATATAATTATATATATATATTTGTGTATTATATATATGTGTGTATTTATATGAATATGTATTTGTTAAGAAGAAAATGTGAATTATATACAATTGTATATATTAATTATAGATATTACTATATATATACTATAGTTATATATTATATATATCTATATAAGTATTACAAAATCATTTTTTCAGTAAATAGAAAAATATTTAGATTTGTGATCATGTTGATGTTGATATAGTATCGTGCTTATACTATATATATATAGATATTATGTGTGGGTTATGGTGTAATTATATTTAGTGTGATCTGTGTGGTGATGAGTGATGTGTATTGATGGTTAGTATTATTACATATATATAAATATATAACTATATATATATATATATATATTATATAATATATATTAATAATATATAATATATTATATAGCAAAAAACTCTGTTTTAAACCATTGCAAAACAAGAACAAGGGCAAAGGAGAAATGGTGTATTTAAAATGAGAATGAGTAGTTAAGGATGATTTTATGTGTATGATGAACCACGTGTTTAGTGGTTTATGATGTTCGATCAGTCTTTTTACCCCAATCCGTCCCTATTCCCCAGCTTTTAGATTTATCATCGGCTTCATTTCCTTATGTACTCCTGATCAAGTATCGATTTCTACACTACTGATATCCTATACTGACCGATTGCCAGTTTTTTCAAGTGTCTACAAAACGATGTGCCAAATGTTTTTTTACATTTTTCTTAACAATTTTTAGCACTACTAACTATTCATTGTAGCATACAATAGCAGTTCACTGGGATTGTTCAGCTTTCTGATGCAGTCTAGTGCCATAGGACCTAAAACTCCGTTCTTACTAATGGATTGTTTTCGGAGTCCACCTAAAATCTATTCCAATGCCCCCCTCTTTATCTATGGTCTTTATTCATGTCGAGATTTACCTCTTTATTTGCATAAACTGTTGATGTAACTCTTGGCTACGTATTTATATTCCCATCTTCCTTTTCTTGATCTAAGCATTCAAGGTCATATACGCACATACTCTTGCATTTAAGTTACAATTGACTATGACCCGCTGACGTTATACTTACTGTCATTTTTCTCATAAAAGTCGATTTTTGTATTTTGTACATAGTATGTACCCGTTTTGTGGACTCATTTTATGATGTTTGTGTTGACAACTGTTAATACCCCGATTGTCATTTTATTATATATATTCTCTCTCTCTCTTCTTTCATTATTCTTATATTATTTTCAACTTTTCTCCTACAATATATTTATTTTTAAAATCCTCTCCTATATCTATATAAAATGTTATTTTATTTTTTATTGTTGTTATTTTATTGATTATGGTGTTCTTTTGTATTTAGACACACTTCACTACTTTGTTGATATATTTCAATTTCGTACTTATTTTTTATTCTTAATACTAGTGGGATATATTGATTAATATTTAGTTCTTTACTCGTCATATACTTTCGTTATAATTTAAATTTCCTGGCCTATTCCGCTCACTAATTATTAATATTTGATACATTCCGAAAATATCTTGGGCTGTGTATTAAGTTTCTCTTCTCGTTTCTGAATTTGGTTTTATTATTTCCTTTAAATTATACTCTTAGTATTAATTATGACCTCATAATATCTACTAGACGGGTGGAAGTGGTCAGTAGATACTATTGGTCTTCAAGTTTTTGGTAATTTTACTTTATTGTTAATCTTGATTTTATTTAGTATCTATTTTAAAGAGGTGAAATTCTTATTGTTATTTAAAATTGTATTAGGGGTTGTCTGCCTTCTATTTTTGTTTTGTTTTCTTGTCTATAATTTCTGACTGTAGAATTCTTTAATATCAGTTCTGTATTTGGTAAGTTCTTTATTAAAATTTTCCTATTCTTGATGTATTTACTAGAAAACAAATGCACTACTTTTATTAGCATTTACTAGCTTTCGATCGTGAAGACGTTTTTGAGCTTTATTCCCGCCTACTAAACGAAGACTTTTTCGTTTAGTGACTCAGATAGATTAGGGTTGATAGTATAGTATTTGGCTTGTGAAACAATTAGACTAAGAAGAGTTAAAAATGAGTGATCCCATGGTTGGCAATTTGCTCTCGACTCATACATTTAACCTTGTTCTTCTTCGAATGATGATGTTTTCTGTTTGCTGTGAACGAGGAAGTCACAGGAGAATTCAGCTCCGAAACACGAAAACTCGTTCTTAAATGCGTTAAACTACTCATATTTGTTAACCAATTACTTTGTGTTAATGGGTATTTATAGATAGTAAATGTGTTTTTTCACTTATTATAATAATATAGGAGTTTGAACGTGGAGAGAAAAAGGACTCTTATAACAATCCTTGTTAACTATTTGTTGTTCTATATACGTATATATACTAAAAAGAGCGATAGGCTAGATAGTAGATGAACTGCGAGTAGTGTGTAATAGAATAGGATATGATTATCATTATGAGTGTTAGAAAGTAATTGATGTGTAGTGTCGGTGTTTGATCGTTACTATTATAGTGTAGGTGTGTGTGTTGTATGTGATATTGTGTTAGGAATTATATATGTGTCGTTATCACAATGCATCAGGCCTTCTTAACTGAAGGCGAAATGACCAATTGTGATGTGGTTAGAGGATTTAAGATATTCTAAATCTCAGAAATACTTCAGGCAGACTTAGAAGAGGGTGGAAAAAGAATAAATACTCGTACTCGAGTTAAGAGTGTCAGGTAAAAAAAAGTAGGTGATACGTCGGAAATGTACATTTTAATTACCTTAGATGTCGATTAAAAGGTGCACAGGTATGTACTTATAAATAGTGGTAGATCAGCTGTAGAAAATATAGGATTAGTATATCGAAGGATGCTTCTGAAAGTGACAAAACAATTGTTATTGAAATGAGACGGTGGGTGAATTACGGTTTAATCGATAATTATGGTAAATATGTGGGTAGAATTTGGGTAACGGTATTATGCTATGATACTTTGAGCTGTCAAGGTTCAAATAGGGGTGAGGTAGAACATTTAATAAGTAAATTAAGTATTTATGATTGTCAAGTCAGGTGATAATATGCAAGGCTAAAATAAAATGCAGTAGAAAAATACTCTATCTATGCGACATAAGTTATATATGAGAGTAAACGTTATGTGTTGATACTTAATGTAAGTGTGTGACTGTAATTAAATAGGTAACTGCCGTGTTCATTGGTTGAATGATTAGTGTACATAACGGATTGACAGTTGGGCAGTGTGTATTGGCAGTCGTAACCTAAAATGAAGTGGCTTACATTTATTAAGGTTGTGTCGGTGAGTTTGGAGATAAAGACTGACGGTGTTGCTGAAGGTCTATTTATCTATAATGGAGGGATGAACTTGTGATGAATAACAAAGTTAGGAGACTATGACGAAATATCATTCGCTCAGCATTGCAAACTTACACCCAATTTTGCTCCAATAGGAAGATCGAAATCTCCTAGATCTATGCGTAATATATAAGGGATACGAATGTAGGTTCCCGACAAGCGCACAGTGGACATTCAGATTTTTGGAAGGTAAAATAGTGGAAACCCTGATTAAAGCGAAGATCAGGAGAGTTATGGGGACGTTGCTATCTGCGAGTGTGGGTAAAAAATGTAGGTAGGTCGTGTGCCAGTAGGTAGAATAGGCTCAAGTCGTTACAATTATATTGAGCATTACAATGCTTTACTGGTAGTTAAGACTCAGTAAAAAAATAGTAAGTATATCGGATGTGTATGATATGTATTGAAGCTAGTCATTCTAGCTGGAGAATGAAGAAGCTTCCACCTTTCTTCTTTTTACAGAATTTTAAATTGCATTGCTTTTGAGTAAGGAGGGGTTTGTAACCCAATTGAATAGTCGGTATTGGCTTGTCTATATCGAAGAGACTCTTTCGTCTGGAGTATTAGAAGAAATAGACGATTAGTGTGGCTCTTACTATGTAGCATGAGGACATGCACCTATGAAATAGTCATCATGAGTTAAGTTACTGTGCCATCTAAGTGCTCGTGAAATAATGATGGTTCTGCGTAGAGGAAACAATTTCCTCAGTGAGATTTACTGAGAATATGGAGATAACGCTTGAAATGATATCGTCTTGATATAATTTGTTAACACAACGGAGCGGATGCTTATGACAAAATGTTTGTTGTCACGTTACAAAATGCAGTATGTTTATATAGATGATGCGGTCAGGTATATGAATAATGATGATATTAGAGACGTACTTAGGCTCCGATACAATTGTTCTAACAGTTGTGAATATTGAGTTATTTAGTTTGTCAGGTGGAGTTCAATGCGATTGGATAGACCATGCTATATATAAATTCGGTGATATTTATTAATGTGAAAATCTTTGACTAACAGCAGGGTTTAATGATTCTATAGTTATCTATAGCTGGGCGGGCATAAGAGAACACATTAAGATAGCGGCAGATACGGGTGTTTAGCTGTAGGAGGAGAAATATTGGTCTCAAGTGAGCTGGTCGAGGTGAATATAGGCTTATATAGATTATAGTAATACGATCTGTTGGATTTAAGGGTATCTGTTGCCTCGAAACCATAAACTATCCAATACTGTAATGTGGACTTGAAGGAGACATACTTGGTAGGGTATGCAGAAATGCATTAGTGATGGTGGTAAGAAGTAGAGAGCATGCGAATATTAAGGGTGAAAGAATGGGCGCTAAATTAGAGTTAGCTGAATGAACAGTAGAGTTAGTCAGAAGAGATGGAAGCCAAATTTTTGCTTGAAGATTGGTAGACATGAACAGAGTTGGTTACAGGGTGTATGTAATATATTTCACATGATATTACTTATTTTGTAGATTAGTTTCATGTAAAATAAGGATATGTTCTAAACGTTCGATGATAAAGCGAACACGTTATTAGTAAAAATATATTGTGAGGAGTCCTTTAATAATAGTCACTAACTAGAGTGAGGTTAAACAGTAATATCAATAATAGGGATCTGAACAAGGGTTTAACGATATATAGGACATCAATACGGATCATGATTTGCAGAGTTCAAAGTCATGGAGTAAATCAAAGTATGGAGGTCGGTAAATAAGCTTAATAACTAGAGATAGTAGTAAGTAAGACATAGGGGTTGAAGGGGAGCTAAGCATGTGTTGGAGAAATACTAAGAAGGGGATGAATAGTACTGTTAAAAGGATATATTGTACCCTAGTGAGTTCAACTTGAAATATCCCAGTAAAAGTATGAGTAGAGTATAATAGTGTAAGAGGTAAGAGAATGATGGAGTAACGTGAAAAGGAGAACCGTATTTTGTATGTAATAGGGAATTTAAGCATTAGTTATAAGACTCAAATGATGATTGATCTA
>JABUQX010136174.1:0-13046 GCA_015478945.1 Trachelipus rathkii | reverse complement strand
ATATATATATATATATATATATATATATATAGAGCAGTGAGTATATATATATATATATATATATATATATATATATATATATATATATATATATATATATATATATATATATATATATATATATATATATATATATTTATATAAAACCTTTTTTGTTCTATTAATTATATTATCTGAGAGATAAAAGAAAATTTAACACGGCTTTTTTTCACTGTTTATACTTTCAGTTTGAAAGACTCACAACGACTGACGGTCGTTCAAATTACAATTATTCTAAACACATCACTAGCGGTCTGTCAAGGTTACATCTCTTTAGCCAATAGAGTAAAATTAATTAAATATATACATAATTTATTTTAATATTCAGAATAATCGATAATAATATAAGTTGCTTTATTGATTTATTTCAACATTAATTTTTATTTTACAATCGTCACAAATGGTAGAAATGCTGCACACCCTCAGCAACGTCCTTCACCATAGGCAAGAAGACGTTCTGTCCATTTTTGTAGGAAAATTATTAATTTTGCAGTCTTTTTTTTAAATTGCTTTGGAATGGTAAATGGTTCGATGTGAAAGGCCTTCTCAGTGTGCGCGGAACTCACAACAACAGATTTGGTTTATTTTGGTCTGGATTGATGCATTCCCTTCTTTTTTCCTACAATTAAAACTCAAAAACATTTCGGGACTACCACCCTCTTCGAACTCCAGAAAATCAAACATTTTATATTTCATCATGGAATCTCGAATAACAAATTCTCTCCTCCATAAAAATAATAATAAAAAAATCAGCTATCTTCCTAGAAAATATTGTAACCATTCTTATTTACTGTTTCTCGTCGCGCCATTTCTATCATTTTGCTAAATGTGTTAACTAAACTTTTTTAAAATTCTTTAGTCCCTTCGTTTCTTTTGTCCGTTTCAAGATCTTCTTGATTTCTACTGTATTTAAACATTTTGCTGAAGCATTTGAAAAGGATTCTAGTTTGGACGATTCATTTTCCTCAAACAATGTAGTTACTTACTGTATATAGATGTGGTGTCTGGTCTCTTTTAAGTTAATGCTAAAAAAAACTATATGGTCCAGACTGAACTTAGTTTTAGACTAATTTAGTTTTAAAAACTTGGGCTTCAGAGCTTGCATTCTAGCATAGAAACTATATCGATTCTCATGATCAGCTTCAACCTTTATTTCTTGCTGAGTTTCATTGATCAGTCTGTTCCGTAAAGTTTTAAAAATTTTCATCACTCTAACTATAGTAATGTTGCTCTAATCATTGCATTTCCCAATGTTTTTGAATCTGTTTTGAATCAGATGATTTAGAAACTTTCTTCTTGTCTCTCGAAGTCCTTCCTGGTCATCTGACATTCGGCTTCTCGATGAATTATAATTATTTATTTGCAGTTTTGTGAATATATGACCCGATCGGCTCGCGGAGTCGAAGAAAGTGCCTCCATGGGATCAGTACCGCTTGCTGGAGACCGGAGAAGAATGGCGGTTTTTGACAGACGGCCCAGGAGAAAAGCTGCCACTAATAGGAGTGAATTCCGGCGTTTTTTGGACTCGCCTTGTTGTGTGGCACCCTTGGGCTTTGACTCACAATTAACTTTCATACAGGCCTTATCTGCGGGAACCCAGATCAAAAGCTTTTGCTAAAGCTCCTTTGACTCATTAATTTAAAATTTAGCAAAGCTTTGATAAGGTTCCCACATTCTACCCGTTGTAGAGACGCTTATGCTTCATGGAAAAAGTACGGGGTGGTTGGATTGGTTGGAAATTAAAAGTGCGTGTGGGATATCGAAAACCATGTAGTTAACGGCACTGACCAATGTCATTCAAATGGGAAATAGGTGGCTGGAAAGAGGGATGTTTCCACAGGGTTCGTGTGGATACTATTGCTCCTCACCATTTACACCTATATATAAATTTTAGACCAAGGACGCTTCATGCTAGATTGTCTACCAGGTTGCCAGCTGTACCCCAAGTGGCTATCTCCCATAAGGAAAGTACGAAGGATGTCTAAGATCCCAAAAATGATCCTGATCAACGTTTCTGCCGTGGGCAGATCTAGTTGGCAACGTGAAATGACAGATGAATTTAGCGTTATCTTATCGTAGGTTCCTCAAAAAAGTTTTAATACGATATGATGGGATTGGGCATCGGCTTCTGTGGACCAGAAAAAGACATAATTAGGGTGTCCTCTTTGTGCCAGTAATTTGAAGTTTACGCTAAATCGTCTTGCGTTTTTGCGAGGAACCCAGAAATTAAGTTTCAAAATAAGACTGAAACTGCATGGGCACTTAATAACGTAATTGAATGGTTTTTTAACTTAAGGATGACCCTCAGCGCAATGTTATAAGACAAATGTCCATAAGAGCCAACTGGAAGCCCAAATTTTTATCTGAAACCCGATATCGCCTCTAACGAATTAGTGAAATAATAATATGTGCATCAGTTCTGGGTCCCCTTATTTAAAAGACACTTTAATATCGCTAGAGGAGAGCGTCTTAAACAATAATGATGTAGGAGACACAATGATTGATTATGGGTTTAGAGTAGGTAATGAGTTATGGGCTGTTAGGTGGAAGGAATCTTCTAGTCTGGTAGAATGTCTTTCCCTGGCTCTGATAAGGCCGTTTCTCAGAAGGGTGCATGACGAAATACAAGTCCCACCAAATATACCCTTATTTACAATACCAGAGACCCAATAATTCTTTCCTAGTGGCTGAACCCTGGCCGTACCAGGGGCATAGTAAGACATTAAGAAGACAAAGCGTTTATGCCATCTTGATTTGGTAGAAAGCGACTTCATTCAACAAATTAGGGTTGTTAATTTTGGCGAAATTCGTACTTGCCCGGAGAGCTGCTTTGAGTTAGAAACTCGAGTGCACATTTAGAAAGGATTGGTATGGATATAGGAATCGGTTATAGTCATATAGTATGATATTTTAACTAGCCAATTACCGGCAGGTTTAGTTACAGAGTGGTTTAGGTTTAACTGAGAGTCTGCTTAATGTTATTAAAGCTTGTAGTGTGTTTGGCGTGTACTTTCTAGCTTAAGTTTTCTTTTAGTTTTTGTATAATATTTTTGTGCACTTATCCATGGTCGTTATGTGGACAAGCTCCTGGTGCTCTTGTGGATTTGCAGAGCAAGTTTATAGCTTTGTATGACTATGTAGTATTATTTCAGCCTAGGTGGCTTTGTGGATTTGCCATGATTAGCTGTCTATTTGGTGACCCTCTTGTTTCTGTTGGTATTGACTTGGGACGTGCTTGATAGCCCATGTGGCTTTTCCTTATGTATTTATTCTATGATTCGCTCTAATGTTTGATCGATTTACCACAGATGCCATTGTGATGGGTCTGTTGCAGTTCCGTGAAGCTCTAGGGGGGATTTGTGGGCCTGATAATAGTTTCTCACTAAACATTAATAAAGAAAGTAATGAAAGAATATTCATTATTTTTTACCTTGCTGATATCTTCTACTACTTTTCTTCCGGTGCATGTCACGCATTTTACCCTTTTGGGTGAGAAGTGGGTGATGATGAGATATATAGATACATTAAATACAAAATGCATAAATGAAATAACTAATTTTGAATGTTTTTTTTTTCAAATGCCTCCGCTAATTTTCAATAATGATTTTTTTATAAATAGCCCAGTTTTTGAGCAGGCATTTATGAAATGGGCAATGCCCGACCAATGCCCCATTTTATAAATGCCTGCCCACTGGGCATGTGCCATTCAGGTACATCCTAAATATTAAATATCGATATACATATATATATATTGTATTTATATATATACGTAATTATATCATTCTTTATATTATTCTTCTAGATATAATTATATATATTAATTTAATCACACATAAAAATACAAATTTTTTAAATTTAAATAATAAATATTTATAATAGTACTGGTTTTTTTGCCATATTAATATGGGGATTACGCTCCTCATATATAATAACCACCAATCTCTGCGGCCCTTATAGAGGGTTTGGTATTGAATCTGTCCGAATGGTTCGGACCTTCACTCGGTGTTCTTGCGTTTATCCACACTTCAATTATCCTCCAGACTTTCGCACCGAAGCCTCTTCCTCAATTCACATATTCATAAGACTATAATTTCAATCTATTCTATAGACTATACCATATGAAAACTCTGATGCTGCCCTCGTCCTTCTCCACTAATCTGTGATTATTAGACAAATATCTATAACCAAAATTTTAGATTTTCTTGCTACTCTACACAAGGAAACAATATGAAATAATGTGGGGATCGTGACTAACGTTAAACTTGCTGTAATCGGTTTATGTCCTGCGTTTCAATTCAAGAAGGCGTAAACCTAAGGGAAAGGTTTAGAGTATAGGTTTGTGCAATTTTGCTCTGTCCCACAGCGTTACACTTATTCCGTTTTTGCAAAGGCAATGGCTAATGATGCCTTGGAGGGCCGTGAGATTACCCTCAGCGCGCGTTTACGCATCTTTCGGCGGAATGTTCATGGGATCGTATGGGTCATGGATGTCATAGGAAAATAGTTGAGAAGAGGGAGACGGAGCGTGCCTGTATGCGATTGATATGAATATATTTCCTAGAAAGGGACACTAGATTTGATTAGTGAATGCCTATGCTCCTCCCCATTTCTCTGAAATCCGATGTCTGATTCTGAAACAACGATGGAAAGGAAACACATATGAATGAAAATGTGTTGTGGTTGTTGTGCTTTGACATGTGATTGGTGTAACGAGTAAAGGTATTAGAAAGGGATAGAAGGATATATTTTGCCCATCTGTAACAAAATGATCTGTAATATTTTTTTTTAGTGGTTTAGAGATGTATAGTCTTATTGGTATTTGTTTTTAGTTATTACACAATAATAAAGATTACATGTTGGTTATGTATTGTGATTGTGAGCTTGAAGTGACTGACTCTATTCTTAAAGTATCATTAAAATTTAACGTTTGTAGTAATTAAACTATGATAACCTATTTTTACATGTATTGTTTCAGAAAAGATACCTTCAAACACTTCTTTCTAGTAATTTAGGTGGTATGCTTCATCTGTGGGTAACGTTGAAGAGTGCAATTTTCTGCCGATCATCTGAAAATCGACTTTTTGGAACCCCCTGAGCCGTGAAGTGGATCAGTTTCATTTGACGAATTCGGCCCAACCAAGGATTTTCTTTCTTACAGGTTTCAACCACTCACTCCGGCAGGCCCTATTTTTCAAGGAGGGGGTTGTAAGTACGTTCCACAAACATCTCACCCTCTAGGCGGCAAATTAACATGAGGCACAGACCCACAGCCTTTCAAATGAGATAATTCCAGCAGCACAATACGAATGGAACCGCAGAATTTCACACCTAGAACACAGAACGGGACCATGCGTGTGGGAAAAAAGAAGAACCAGCACCGCACGCAACTTGCCTCGACATTAGGGAGTGAGTTACCAATGTCAACCACATGAGACTCTACGTGCGCCAGCAGATACCCTCCAAGTACCCTTGTTGCTTAAATTGAAATCGTTGTAAGGTTGTATGCATCGTGGATAAAATAGCCCGATTCGATAATTTTACCCTCGAGCAACGCGCCGCTTGCCAGTACCGTATAGGATCTAGCAGATAGCACCAACTCGCCTGCCCAAGATCGAGGGTCAAGTGAGCAGGCGAAACGGGAAGTAAGAAAAGTTTATAGCTTGGCCTTTGTTGTGACTCGGACCATTTGTCCAAAAGCTGAGTAATTTAACCAGAGGATTTCCTTTCCCCCCCCAGCAATATGGAGCACGTACTTGCATACATGAGCGGGATGGTAGGACCTTGTATGCCTGGAGGCACACTCGAGAACAGGAAAGTCCATTCGCATGAGATCTAAGGCTATAACTCTCGTTTCTGTTGGGACCACCTAGAGAAACCGTTATTTGCTTGGTTTGTGAGGCTCCAGACTACTTTTTTTTGTCATCGTCTAAGCCTAAGGATGCCCTTTATCTATGTGTCAACGGGTAACATGACCGACCAGAGCAAAAACTTTAGGATTTCTTTGCCGCTTATTCGTTTCCGATGATTAAGAATCGAGATAAGTGAAGTGTCTTTTTGGAGAAGGAGATTTTTTTAGAAAGGGGTTTTAAATTAAATTAACTAATTGAAATTAATATATTCACCTCGCCTTTAATGTTTTGCTTTGATCATACCCCTAACCTCAGGATAAAAAGTCAATTAGTCCATGTATCTTTAAGATTCAGTATGAGAGCCTGTCAATCGTGAGATATATTGTTCTTATATAGATTGGGACAAGGCCATCAGATTGATATAGTTGAAATAAGATGATGGATCGATTTTACGGTAGGTATCCAGTATTATGATTGATGAGAGTCGTAGACGGTAACAGGTGAGATCATTAATGAAGAGTAGGAATAAAGTAGGGAGATAAGACAGAACCTCTGAAGGAACCTACCTGATACTATTGACCAGCAGAGAAAAAAAAGAAGACGTCCGCTCCCATTCAACAACAGGCCCGTATTGAGGATTTTTTGAAGAAAGCCTACACATAAAGTGTAAGCAACAAGAGAAGGAGCGAACCAAAAGCAGCGGAACTTGAAGTATACTTCGGTGACGCTTCCAATACGCGTCAAAAGCTTGATATGTACCAAGCGCCTATGCATCGCCAGGTGCTCTCCCTGTGCTTAATTAAGAGAGCGCAATCCATGATCCAGTTTTTTTTGAGATAGGAACGTATATCGCAATAGACCGAGCGCCCCGAAGCCGCGTACTGGGTGATTGAGAATTGGATTTCCAGCATGAGCTCCTACGACAGTGGGTTGGAATGGCTTCAAAGAATACTGTTTAGGTAAATCATACTGACCAGAGTGATACGGAGCTCGTCTTTCCCGATCTGTAACTTTCATAGAAAATAATCATCAGAAAACACGACCTCATCATTGGGCCTAATTTTCCTTTTTTATTTCCAATATATAGACATAGTGGAGCAGTTGCGCCCCAGGGTTTGAGCCCTAAATTTTTCCTAACCACCCTGGCTAGGGGTAAAATTTATCGCTGAAACCGGACTTCTAACCACATAGCAAATATTCGAGATACAGAACAATTAAGTGAGCCATAACTACTAAAGCAAATTAAAGATTTTTGACTTTGTGTAGAGCTACACGGGTCGATTGGCGCTGAGTAAACGAATCAACACTTCCTCTCAGAAAATCAGGACCTCTTTGACTGGCTACAGTGTGATTATCAATGCTACACTCCCATGGATCGTCAGGCGTCCTACCTAAAATTTTCATAGATGATTTTCCTAGCCTGTGGCCCAATCCTGCCGGTCCACCACCGATTCCACTCAGTCACCATCACCCAGCTCAACGGCAATCACCTACCCTCGCCCACTTCGACGCAGATGAAGCACCAGTGAGGGCAGCAAGAACTAAGGTAAAATGTTGCCAGTAATCTCCTAGTGGTTGGGTTAGTAATGTGAAAAAAAAATGAGTGAGCCAGAAGAGATGGGCCTTTCGAATTGTACACTCCAAAGAGATACACCCAGACGCCCCCCGCCGGAAGATGAATAAGGATAGGAGGCAATTACTGAAGTCTGCTAGAGATTTTTTGGCAAGAGCACAGAAAAATTTAGTCAGTTAGTGGGACGGAACATAGCGACAAATAGTAATAGCGCCCCACTCTCCGGACTTCTTGGCATAAAGCCACTATGCCCGTTGCGAGATACCTACTCCTCTGCAGCACGTTTTTCTAGCTACACTACTCACCCATCTCGGCATCCTCATCTACCACATCCGGCCCCAACACCTTTCTTCCCAGACCCTGTAAACGCAATGGCCAGCCTTCCCTCTGCACTGTTGATAGGGAGTGGCCTAAACACCCTTACAGAATAGGGACAGCCCCAACGAACGAGACCAGGAATTTTTCCACCCCGTATGACAATTGGCAGTCCTCCAATCTACGACCCGCATCTGCAATGGCTGGACTCAAGCATCCGATTCGTCCATGGATTATATTGAGATGAGCGAATAAGAAAAGTCTCCCTAGGACATGCTCACCCATCTTGGCCATGAAGACCAGACGCAGACTCTACCTAATTACACATGTCTTTCAACCTTACAAATCTGACTGATCCACCGGGTGACACCCCGCCCTTTCCCACAGCCTGTATATATTATGTGAGAGAGGAGTATCAACAGACACTGAGACAATTAGCCTTCATGCAGACGAACCGATGACCTCCTGCGACTGACGGTGGGAAACGAGAGTAGAAGGACGAGTACACCGAGATAAAGACCTATGTAAATAAGCGCTTCTCGCGACCTGGATCGACCCGCGCACCTTGTATCACCCCTCCCGATAAAATGTGTAAATTTTTTACGGTGTGCAAAGGAGAGTACATCAAACACCTGGCCTAACATCTAGTAGGCCCCCACTAGGACGCTCCATAATAGCGTCACGTTCATCTGAAACCGACATCCCTCCCTCCCTAACCACCCGACGGAACAACTGACTGCAAACTCCTAGCCACATACTTATCAACAAATCTTAAGATTTCTTCTCTGCACGTCATACCACCACACGACCACCAGCTACCTACCCACTACCACTCGACCGGCAACAAGGAAAGACTCACATCGCACCAGGCCCATCACGCAACAAGCATACGCACCCCGCGCAGCCGATCGCAAAACCGGACGATTATAAACATACATCTAGGAAAGCAAGGCGACACGTTGTACGGCTACCGTATCATCAGCTGTATATGAATGAGTGTAAACGTTTTCACCCCACCCTGCATTGTGCACCAAACCGAGATACCCCTCAAAACACAGCCACCTGTCCGACGAGCCACCGATCACCGACAACACCTTATAGAGCCCTACGACCGCAACACCAGACATCAACTCTTATGACATGAGACTCACAACTTAGCCTACATTGGCCAGAACGAGTAATTAGTATGGGAATATGTCCGCTCAATAGTACTCAAAGAAGATCTATGGAAATATTGTATAACCAGAATTAAATAGTAAGACATATTATCTTGGCAGTACCGTCTCATGATTCTCTATCTAACACCGTCAGAAGATCCCCGCCCGGATTATCACAGCTAACACTCCCCTTAACCTGTGCGGCTGCCTGTACGTGGGAATATATCAAGGCATATAAGTATGGAAAATTCTTACTCATGGCGCGCTTCTACTTCAATCTACATTTCAGCAGACATCCGGCCCGATCCGAGCGCCGCTTGATCCGAGCGCCTTCTCATCTTATTCCAACCTTTACCCTTCTCGGCGCCGAGCACAAACCTCCTTAGCCATCCGTACATCCACCAACAGGTACATATCACTACTACAGAAACCACCACTTATCTACCAATTACCACCGACATCACCAGACTCATTCTGACTCTCCTGCGCTTCTCCGCACAACCCTAACATCACCACCAACACGATAGCCACTCCCCCCAACCTCCTAGACTTAATTCTAAGGATAGATTGGATCATCCACAAGCACCGACAAACTAAGGCTAGCTTTTATCTGATTATATTATACAGTTATCTTAATTTTGACTGAACAGCATAGTACGATAGCACATTATATATTTTTTTCTTTGCTTAAATTTTGTTACACACGTATAACAATATTAAATAAAGCTGTATGAGCTTATACAGCTTCATTTGCAGCTATGGTGACCTAATGTGTAAGTTTTTCACGGTGATGATTGAAAAGAGGAGTATGCCTGCCTTAACATCCCTGTACTAATATTACTTTAAGGGAGCGCGAAAAGTGATCTGTATCATGAAACGCAGGTTGATCGGGTATCTCCTTTTAGCACAACCGTTAAAACAATTGGACATCGATGTAATAGAGTGAATACAGAACCATTTAAGGACAGAGCTCGTGTATAACAAATGAGAGCTGGAGAAGAATATAAAAAGAGTAAGTGGAATTAAACTTAATCTTTTGCCTTTCCTGTTAAATTCACTAGATCCATTATATTGATACATGTATTCTGAATTTACGGAGAATTAGGATGCCATTATAGGCACTGACGTGATGCGCCGAGTCAGTGACGTTGGGGCTACGCATCCACTCTAACAAATTAATCTGACTGTAACACCGGGAAAACACAAACACCGAGATAATCACATATCCATCAAACGCGCACGCGCAAAAGGACATAGGCCAAAAACATATAGATCGCAACAGAAGAAGCGACATAAATCAGGAAGATAACAATCATCAAACACTTGCCTCCACGGACTTAGAAGCCTTAACTGCGCCTAAGGACGCCCCAAAGTATTATCTGAAAACCGGGAGCTCACCACACCACCAAGAAAACTCTAACTGAAACTAATTTATATAGGCACTATAACGAATGATATAGGAAAGGGATATCTCGTGCAAGTCCTGAACACACTATAACAATATAGAAATCTATCGGCCTATGCGACTTCGTCCCTTCTAGCCGTCATATACACACCCTAAGATGCCGAATTCTTTTTACGGCAAATTCAAGAATCTTAAACATAGGAGGTAAGGTTGTTACTACCTCATAACACCTGTCCTAGAAATCGGTAACCATATTTGCAGAAAGGCCCACTGAACTTCCCCCAATATCTGAAACCCGCCAGGCAGCGTCTACGGCATGAATAACACACATCAAACGCAGTATCCACACCGCTGCTCATCAACAACACTCTCATAGGCGACATTACTCTCCGCACGTAATTACACACTAAAACTTATAACAATAATAATTTCGTTGACTACGCTTCATCACCTACCCTAAACTGTGAAATTTTTCAGCGGTCGTGTAAGGAGATACCCAAACACCTGCCTTACATGTTCCCTAGCGAGCCCACCACATTTATTATCATCGAAACCGATCTACAATGAAGTAATCTCTATAACAATTTAGATTTCTTTGCCTATTACACCAAATACACAGAACAATCGATGAAAGTGATAAATCCCTGTTTTTATTCACTAATCAAATTGTAAAAAGTATTTGACAATTGTCAAAAGAGGATACCTTCAAACACCCTGCCTGCCTAAATCACCTGAGCGAGCCCATTACATTATTATCTGAAACCGAACACACTCCCATCTAACTATTGAATACATATTCCTATTACAACCACCAATTCTAGATATTCTTTGCAGCCTATCACACACACTTCTGAACAATGAATAAATCTACGCGCTATAATTTGGGCGGGGGCCCGGGGCGGGGGGATGGGTGTGGGGGGCGGCGACGCCGACCACACACTACTCTCTTTACCCCCCGCCTTTTATCACCCTATATATAAGTGTCGGCTCAAACGTTTTACGTTCGTATGCAGCAGGAGTACCTTAACATACCTGCCGTAAATTACCAGGCCCAACATTATTATCTGTAACCGAAATCTATCATCGAATAGCATATCACCTATAACAAAATAGATGATTCGTCTTCTATTACACCCTAAACAATTAAAATAGCTTGACTTCGCCTTTCTCACCATACATAAATGTGAATATTTTACAGGTTGTGCAAAGAGATACCTCACAAACACATGCACTAAATTACCTTACGCGAGCAACATATATTATTCTGAACCGATCTAACAATGAATTACACTATCTATAACAATTTAGACGTATTCTTTGCCTACTTCACCATCAAACATATAAATCAGCTGACTACGCTTATCACTACCCTAAAATGTGTAAATCTTTTATGGTTCGGTGTTAAAATGTAATATTACCTGCCAACACCTGCCTAAATGACCTAGGGAGCGCCAAATTCTATTATCTGGAAACACGCTCATAACCATGCAGATATACAATATTTAACAAATTTAGATTTCTTGCTAATTACACAAATAACCAATATACAATAGACTTGATCTACCGCCTCTTTATCAACTACATAACATGCTGTGAATTTCTTTACGGTTGTGCAAAGGAGATACATCCAAACACTGCCTACAATTAACCTAGCACAGCTCCAAATTATATCTGATACACGACCTCTAAAGGGAATACATACACTTATCAACAATATAATACGTCTTATAGTACACATCAAAAATATAAATAGCATTGACTACGGTTTTCTATCAGCCCCTACATCAACTTGTAACCATATTTGACCGGCTTTGTCCAAAAGGAGAGTACTTCAAACACCTGCCCCGAACATTACCTAGCGAACCAAAAAGCTCTATTCTCTGAAACCGAATTCTCAACATGAATGCATCAATATATAAACAATTTAATCTTCTTTGCCTTAACACTATAATAACTACACATTAAATTAAAGCTTGACCTACGCCTTTTAGTTACTATATGATAGTTAAGCACGTCCTTTACGGTCTGTGCCCAACAGAGACGATACTCACACAATAACCTGCCTAAATTACCTAGGCAGGCCCCAAAATATTATTCTGAAAATCGACTCTAACATGAATACATCATTCTATAACAATTTAACGACTCTTTCTTTTCTAACTTCACAGTAAAAACAAATATAACATACGACTTGACTACGACTTTAAACGCTACTTTAAATTGTTAATATTTTACCAGTTGTGCAAAGGAGATACCTCACACACTGCCTAGAACTTACCTAGGAGTCCACTATATCTGGATCGATCTAACAGTGAACTTCAGTATGGCATACTAACAAAACTTAGATCTTCCTTTGCGAATTTACACAGTATACATTCAATAAATAAGGCTTGACACGCTTATCACTACACACAAATTGTAATATTTTACGTCGTCGCAAGGAAGCTCACCTCAAACACCTGCTACAATACCTAGGAGCCCCAAAATGTACTTACTCTGACAACCGATCCTTAACGTGAATATATTACGGTATACACAATTTAGATTCTTTGCTACGGTAACAACACTTATAACCAACATAGAAATAAGCTTGACCTTACCGACTTTATCACTCAATCAAATTGTAATTATTTTCTGGTTGTGCAAACGGAGATACCTAACACCTTCACCTAAACTTATCTAAGGAGCCAGCCACCACTTATTATTTT
>JABUQX010136173.1:0-18469 GCA_015478945.1 Trachelipus rathkii | reverse complement strand
ATAATTATTATTATTATTATTATTATTATTATTAATGAGAAACTTATACTAGATTGATGTTTATTATTATTATTATAGTGTGTGTGTGTGTGTGTGTATTATTATTCTTATTCTTATTCTTATTCTTGTGTGTGTGTGTGTGTGTGTATTATTATTATTATTGTGTGTGTGTGTGTGTTATTATTATTATTATTATTATTATTTTTATTATTATTATTATTAGCATTCTTATTTATTATTTATCTAAATTTACTTATAGTTGTGGTACAGATAAAATTTAATCTTTAGGGGGTGCGGGTTTACGGGTATAGATATATATATATATATATATATATATATATATATATATATATATATATATATATATATATATATATATATAATATATATATATATATATATATACACGTATATTTGAATGCGAAGATCTTCGTTGACGCAAATATTTTTACTCCGTAAACGTGACTTCATCCGAATCGTGGAAACGTAAAAATGGAAAAAACACTTCGTCCCTCCCCTAAAGGAAAAAATCTTGAAATCCCCAAAGTGCACTTAAATTACAAAAAAAAAAAAAAAAAAAAACATGGAGAATCCTTAAAAATGTGGTCATTCTGCAACATTCGCCATTCGACGAATCTTTGTTGTCGATCGTTCCCTTTACTACTTATATATATATATATAATATATATAATATATATATATATATATATAAATATATATATATATATATATATATATATATATATATATATATATATATATATATATAATATATATATATATATATATATAATATATATATATATATATATATATATATATATATATATATATATATATATATATATATATATATATATATATTTATATATATATATATATATATATATATATATATATATATATATATATATATATATAATATGATAATCATTACTATATACTATATATATATATATATATATATATTAACAATAATATAAAAAGCTCCTTTGTGAATTATCTATTATGCTGATTTCGTAATAATTTTGGCTTGGTTGTCTCGTATATTAATAAGCCTTAATTCTCTCTAAATTTTTAACCCACTTTGAAGGCCGTTAAAATGTTATGAGAATAAATTTTATAAAACATTTTTAACATTTTTCTCCTTGAACAACAAGTAACTTATTGTTTACCTATTTTGTGCATGTTTTAATTCTTTGTTTTGTTTATAGATAGATAGTCATGTGAAACGAATTTCAATTTCTTTTATAATTTCTGACATAAAATTTTAAAAAATTTAAATGAACATTTGAGTTTTATGCTACTTTTTTAAATGAACTTTTCATGTTTTCGATACTTTTGTAAATGAACGTTTGAAGTTTTCGTTACTTTTTAAATGAACTTTTGAGGTCTTTGTTTCTATTTATAAATTAAATTTTGAAGGTTTTTGTTACTTTTTGTAAATGAAGTTTTGTGGTGTTTGATATATTTTAAATGAACTTTTGAAATTTTTGCTACTTTTTTAAATGAAATTTTAATGAAATTTCTGCTGTTCAAAATGAGCTTTCAGGGTTTCTGCTACGTTTTTAAATGAATTTTTCAAGATTTTGCAGCATATTTTAAATGAACTTTTCAGGTTTCTGCTACTTTTCAAAATTAACTTTTGTGGTTTTTGCAACTTTTTTATAAATGTACTTTTGAGTTTTTACCTTTTAAGTTTCTACATTGATTTTGATTTTAATAAGTATTTTTTAATGTTTAAAGCATTATTTTTTCTTATTATTATCTTTATTATAAATTGTTTTAAATGCAAACGATACATTGGATGATTCTAGCAACCCACACAACAGAAAAGTCCAAATATATATATGCCCTATTACACCTCCTATTTTCTGTGCCTTTCATTCATACATAAGCCAGACCGCGATACTTAAAAACCTGTTCCACTTATGCAGTTCCATAAAGTCCTTAAGTAATTAGATTAAGGACCCCAACCGTCATTGATCTCGCCAATGCAGTAACGCTATAGAGGAGCGAGCTCGTACATAGTACCTGGTGGTGACCCAATAGCTCTGAAAGGACCAGAAGTAGATATCTCATACTCGATAACCTCTCTTTTTGATCGCTTTTACTACGAATTCGACGAATAAGAAAGTGTTGATTTCGGTCTTTCGCTTTAAGAAGCCAACTTTGGGGGTAGATTTCTAACAAGATACTGAGCTATTGTTTTTGTCACTACTCTAGTATAAGCTTCTTTGCGCCTCCTTCCTCGAGCAAAATTTTGATTGCTACCAAATGAATTTCTAGCTCTCCGTTCTTTTCTTTAATGACCTTACTTAAAGTGGTAATTACTATATCTTTATAAAATTAGATTAGCTGGCCTCTCGTTCCTTTAACTCAATCGATGTAATCACTACATAGAGAGTTAGTAAGCAGTGAGTTGGTAGAGACATGTCATAAGAAGTGCAAATTCCGATTTAAAATGATTTAATGCTAATTAACAGTTCAGGTATTATTTGTGTTATTTAATCTAGAGGAATGCTGCAGTACTGTGTTTCTTTAATTTCTCTGCTCAAAATAATGATAAAAGAAGAGTGAATAAATAGAATCCATGAATAATAGGAAACTTATTAAGGCATTCTGTCTACCCAGAAGAATCGTCACAGGATGGAAAAATTGAGTTTTGGCTGGGCCGTACAATTATTCAGTTTGTCTGACAAACGTAGAGCGCCTGCCTGCCACATAACCACACAAACGATCTCTTAGGTTCGTTATTTTTCATACTCAAGTGCCCCAGGTTTGAGCTCGGGCGTGCTGATCCCTCGTGAATTAGCTTTCTTGACTGTTTTATTAACCATAATCTAATCGCTCTCTTAGCGCTTGTTGATTTTTTATATACTTCATCTATTTTTTTGAATTGTTTGTTTTCACGTGTATCTTAGAGTGCTCTTAATTACACACAACTTGCCAATCTAGTTAATATTTGTTTGTTTGAATCGCCTTTTAGCTTTGATCTCGATTCAGTACGAAGGTACTTCAAGTGGTTTATAATACTGTGTTTTTATTAGCTTTAGATGATCTTTTATCTATATTCAGATCTACGTTCTAAACATCGCAGCATTAGCATGTGTTTAATATTAACTTTTTGTCTTAGATAACTTCGAGCTGTATATCTAATATTCATAGCCAATGCAATGAATGGCACGAGTTCTTACATGGCACGGTAACTGATATGTTCAGACTACTGATGTGTAGTTAAAATTGTCTTGCTTTATCCTCTTATTGCCTGGTGGTATGCTCTCCTTCAATTTGTGCGGAACACCCTTTTGTGTCGTTTCTAATGTGCTTGCGTATACATTCTGTACTAGATTGGACTCCTCCCATATAACCACTTCTGCCATGCTTCGGTCGTTGTACCGTATAGGTGTGTATCCCGTAGGGACGAGTGTTTATATATGTATGTAGGTGTGTAGTATATATACTATATAGATTATATATATATTATAGTACTATAGTATATAGTATGAATTGACGTCTATGAGCCTTCATTTACATATTATTTAACCTTTACAACATCCGGCGGTTAAAAATCTAACTTTGCCTTTGTTGAATATCACCTCTCTTATATAATATCTAATATACCTTTTATACATACTAATTATATTACTATTATACTACTCAAATCACTTTATCCCATTCTATAGCTCATTGCTTTCAGGCCTCTTAGCATAGAGCCTTCGAGGAACTTCCCATATGATCCTAATGAAAAACTAACAAAGCACTGAACTACTGGGGAAGAAATTGCGAAAATACATTTGGTCTCGTTCATATCGACTGCGATAAATCTCTTAGGTTAATAAAATTTAGTAAATAAAAATAGTTGTCCATATACTCGTTTAAAAATCAATTCATACGTCATAATTAGTCTCATGAGAAGGATTTTATGAACTGTTATTCGCAGACACGTCTAAAATAACATAAAGAGCGCTTGTCATAGTATTAGGCGTTAATTCTTTTATTTTTAAAACTAAAGAATACCCCCAAGGGTATAACGCAACCCGATTGGCACCGTGGATGGCTCCCGCTGAGTGTCTCATACGGGCCTTCCGGAGAGAACACTTATCAGAATACTCGGCTGCAGAACTACTTTACCCTCCCGCTCTCCGGTTGAGAGGGCTCTCCGTAAGCATACTTCAAGATCTACTTGGTACCCTGTTGCTTCAACCATATTTGCTTCATCGGTTCTCCTGCCCCTCCCCTACGGGGTAGGTATGGAGGACGTCCCCCCCTGTGTTCCCCGTCGGCGCTAGTCCCCTACATCGTGCCGTGTAATACCTTTACAAATAATATATATATATATATATATATATATATATATATATATAATATATATATATTATATATTATATATAATAATAATTTTATACTATATATATATATATATATTATACTACTGTCCCCCGCCGGCTCGAGCTCCCTTATAAAGAAAATCCCAATTTAGTTTTTTTTTTCATTTCTTTTTTTTTTTTTCTTTATATTTTTCTAAGTTAAAATTTTTACAAGGATTCCAAGTCGATGCCCCAACACATTCTTTCACCTGTAGCTATCTTTTTGTTATGCCTTTTTTACATATATTATATCTTTTTATTCTTTTTTACATAATTCTAACTCTTCACTTAAATGTCTACCAGGATTCCACTTCTAATGTATTTCTGCTTTCCCTGTCATGATTATCTGGTTAGTTTTTTGAGATATGGAATCTTAACAGAACAGGATGTTGGTTCTTTTTCCTACACAGGACGTGCTGTGCTTTCGATAGTATATAATATATATATAATAACTTATTACTATCACATCTACTAATAGTAGTAGAACTTAGTACTATTTCATAATTATTATATAACTTATCTCATATTAACTTAAATATATATATTAACTTATATGAAGTATATTATATATATAGTAGTGTACCTTACTATATTTACGTGTATAGATTATATATATTATTAACATAATATTATTATGCAAAAAGGTTAAGCGACAGACACTTAAGGCCTAATTAAGTAAGTTTCTTGGGCAATCTAGGTATACCTAGCGAATTCAACGTCCGATAGTCCTATACCACAATTTACTAGAAGTAAATTTAGCGCTTAACAAGAGGTAATAGAAGAAATTACACAGAACTGACCGTTCCGTTTTTGAGTATATGTATAAGCTGTGGTGTCCCTTTAGTACGTCAGAGGCAAAATGAAATGCACACATATGAGCTGTTTCGGAGCGAGTACTCCCAAAAACTCTTCTTCACTCGATGCATGCGGCCAAGGAAAGAACATAAAACACACTTCATTAGGGGGTAGCAGTGTCCAGCACACACTAGACAGGCACCCCATGACGAACTCGCCCACGCTATACTAATTTCCGGATATTACGTACCAACCATAATTATATTCTACTTTAGTAACACATACTCAAGTTGACTACTATTAATGTTATTATATATTACTATATAATATACACTACTATATACATAATCTAAAACCTTGTAAATATTCTATTCTCTATATAAATATAATATACTAATACTTAATACTATGCCTTAATATCCCTCGTCACTATAATATATTTAATATATTAATAGGTATATAATAAATTCGTTTATATTAAATTATTAAGTATAACTATATATTATTACATTATAAATATAACTTATTTGTTTATATAAATTTATATATACTTTTTTATATTACTTACACCTAAATACATGAGCTTACCTAATCCTCCCTATATGCGTATTTTATTCTTAGCATTTTGAATCTCTGAGTTATATATACTATAATAAGTGAAGTATTATTTGGGTCACAAAGGGTGTTTAAATATGATCATTAGCTACTAATATAACCTATAATTTAGTATAATAAATATATATATAATATTAATGACCGAACTTGCTAATTGACATACTCATGGAAATTGCAAATGATCGGCTTCAGCTTCTCATTATCACAGTAGTGCAAAGTAAAGAGAATTCTAAAGGAACCATGAAAAAAACAATTTTCAGTCTGTACTAATGCTTCTGCTATCTTCCATTGCTGCTTCCACTCTGTTTCCGTCTTAAATTGGGTTAGGATTAATATTGAATACGCATAAATTGAAATCATTTGTTACAATAGTGCCTATTTCGCATATCGCATCCGTAGAAATTTTCTCGGATACTTTGCATTCCCGTATCTATCAGGATATTCTACGGATGCTCGGATACTGCATATAAGTTTTTTTTAACAATTCTCGTGCATTCGCGGGACTTTCTCTCTGAGCGCATTATCTTCTGGCACACACAGCTGAGGAGTTACATGCTCGGCATATTCTCGAATTTAGAAGGTGGTGAAGGTGTCACGGGCACCTGGGCAAGAACTGTTACGGAAACCCACTGGTCACCACGTATTCCTACAACACCCTGCGGATCTCCGCACGGCCTCGTGGATATTCTCTCACTCCAAATCTTTCGACCGAGCTTTTTGACCACGATCAAACCTCTAGTTGTGCTAAGCGTATAGATGAACTCGATCGACCGACCAAGTGAAGGGCTTCATTCCAATACTGATCTGAGAAAGTACTATAGCTAACTCCTTGGCATCATTATATACGTATACTTACTCTAGCATAATAAATTACTTTCTTGGCACATATACTTATGTACTCCAATAAATAACTAATCATATATACTAATCATATACTTTCTATGTATAATTATACGTATTAGCCTTATATTTATATAATATACTTATATATTATATACTAATCAACAAATATACTTTAAGCGCATCTTTTGTATTGGTTAATTAAGGGTGTTGTTATATTAAAGGGTATCTAAATCTTACAAAGTTTACCTTATATTTGCTATCGGTACTTGCTACATCAATAATAATTTTTATAGGCATCTCCGACGACAGTTCCGATCACGTTTATTCATCATTTTAAAGCATTTGCATATCCAATTTCCCTAATGACTAATACTGTAGCCCTTTCTAACTAGGATATTTGCTGCTGTACATATATCAGTTACTATTAATTTTTCAATATCAACATAAATATGCACAGCCAAATCGTGTCATACAACGTGACATTCCCCTAGACTAGATTAAATTCTTTCAGTGTGACATGAGCTGTTAATGTTGTAATTTATGTGTTGTTATAGAGTTTTTATTGTTTATTAAAGCGACATGACAAAGGAGAATTTTGGTGGGAATTGAGAAATTGTGCCTATTATCATTTATTTGAGCAAGCCAAAATCATTTTTCCAAATCCAAAATACAATTTCCATTTCGATAATAGACAGGTGTTTATTTCTAAATGCGCAAGCTGTTTTCTTGCCTTCAATTGATAAAGCTTTACTCGCTGTTCTCAATTCGAAAGTCGTTTGGCATTTTTTAAAGAGTATTTGCTTTTTTAATACAGTATTTGCATTTTTATAGGTATTTGCCTTCTTAATAGGTATTTGCATTCTTTAATAGTATTCTACACATTTTTAAATACGGCTATTTGAAATTTAATTAGGTAATTTGCCTTTTTAATAGGTATTGACTTTTTAATAGGTATTTGCCATTTTGATAGATATTTGCAATTTTAAATAGGTATTCTGCCTTTTTAGGTATTTGCTTTATTAATAGGTATTTGCACTTTTTAATAGGTATTTTAATGGAGTTTAATTAACTTTGTATTCGTTCTTTTGTTCTTCGGTATTTCCTTTTTAATAGGTATTTGCTTTTTAAATAGGTATCTGCCTTTTTAATACGTATTTGCCTTTGTCATAGGATATTTGCCTTTTTATCGACCCCTAGTTCACTTTACAAGAACCGGCATTTCGCTTTTAATAAGGTATTTGCCTTCTTTAAAGGTATTATGACAATTTAATAAGTACTTGTTTTTTAATAGGCCTATTTGCCTTCTTAAGTATTTGCATTCTTGAATACCGCTATTGCCTTATTAATAGATCTTTCCTTTTTAAAAATTATTTGCCATTTTTATATTAATATTTGTACTTATTATAATTGAATATCGATCGACGCCTATTTGCCACTTTTAAGTAGGTATTTGCACTTTTTATACGCTATTTGCACTCTTTTAGCTATTGGGCAAAATATCACACTCAAGCAGCCTTATATTAATAATATTGCAATCTTACATAGCGATTTTGCCCATTTTTAACCTAATTCCATCTTTAATAAGATATTTTGCACTTTTTAATACGTATTTGCAATTGTAATCACCGGTAATTGCCTTCTTCATAATAGCGTTTCATAATTTGCCTTTTTAATAGGATTTTGCCTTTTTAATAGAATATGTATTTGCCTTTTTACCAGGTATTTGCCTTTTTAGATAGCGATTTGCTTTTCCTCTATACGGTATTTTGCCTTTTAATACGTTTTTTGGCACTTCTTATAAAGTAGTATTTGCACCTTTCTTACATAGTATGCCACTTATTTAAGGTACTTTGTCTTTTTATAGGGTGTTTGCCCTTATCTTACACTAGGTGTTTGTTTTTACTTGGATATTTGACCCCTTCTTTAATAATGTATCTTGCTTTTCTTGATATCGTATATGCATTTTAATAGCGTATTCTGCAACTTTTCCTAATACTGGCTATTATGCCCTTTCTTAAATCACCGGTATTTGCCATTTAATCGGACTGATCTTACCTTTTTTTTCACATTAGTATTTGGCTTGTTCAATAAGGCATTTGCAAACTAACTTAGAGAATATTTGCTTTTTAATCTTGTATTTGCCTTTCTTTAGATAGGCTTTTTTACCTTATCCTTAATAGTCACTTTGCCTTCTTTAAAATAGGTATTCTGCCTTCTATTACTAGTATTTTGACTATTTAATCCGCGTAATCTTGCAATTTTAATTAAGGTAATTTGCTTTTTAATGTACCGGTATTTGCCTTCTTTAATTAGGCTTATTTCGCCCTTATTTAACTAGATATTTCCGCAATTTAATACCGGAATCATTTCTGCCCCATTTTCTATAACTAAGCGCTATTTGCCCTCTTATTCGAATACCGGCTATCTTTCTTTCATCTTTACATATGTATCATTGTCCTTTAATTAGTATTTGCCCTTTAATTCATACAGGTTAATTCAATTTTATCGATACTTTGCTTATTAATATGTATTCTGCCCATTTTACTTACCGGACTTTGCTTCTCTTTTAATAGGTATTTGCCATACTCCTTCGAGGAATTTCAACTTCTTTAAAATAGGAATTTCCATTTTTAATTAGAGGTATTTGCCTTTTTAAAGGTATTTTCCTTTTTTAATAGGTATTTTAAATTTATAATAGGTATTTGCCTTTTTATGAGGTATTTGCATTTTAATACGAATTTGCCTTTTTAATAGGTATTTGCCTTTATAATATTATTTGCTTTTTAATAAGTATTTGAAATTTTAATAAGGTATTTGCTTTTAATAGGTATTTGATTTTTAATATAATTTTATTTTTAATAGATTGCAATTTTAATAGAGTATTTACCTTTTAATAGTATTTGCCCTTTTTAATAGTATTGCCTTCTAATAGGTATTTTCATTTTTAATAGGGTATTTCCTTTATTATCGGTTATTTTACCTTTTTAAGACGGTATTTGTCTTTCTTAATAGTTATTCCTTTTATGGATTTGCCTTTTTAAAGGTTATTTCTTTTTTAATATGATATTGCCTTTTTAAAGGTATTTGCCTTTTAATAGGTGTTTGCCATTTAAATAGGTATTTGCCTTTACTTTAATAGTATTTGCCTTTTATAATAGGTATTTGCAATTTGAATAGGTATTTACCTTTTTAATAGGTATTTACTTTTTTATTAGTATTAGCAATTTTAGTAGGTATTGCGCCTTATTTGCAATAGCCGTATGTATTATTTTAAATATGTAGTTAGCCCTCTTTACAGGTATTTGCCTTTTAATAGGTATTTGCCACTTTTATAGGTATTTGGCCTTTTTAATAGGTTTTTGGAATTTTAATAGGTATTTGCCTTTTTAATAAGGATTTTTTTTGCAATTTTAATAGGTATTGCCTTTTTAATAGGTATTTGCCTCTTAATATGTATTTGCTTTTTAATAGGTATTGCCAAATTTAATAGGTATTTCTTTTTCAATAGGCATTGCCTTTTAATAGGTTTTCTGCACTTCTATAGGTAATTTGCCTTTAAACAGGTATAGCCTTTTTTAAATAGGTTTTGCCTTTTTAATAGGTATTATTAATTTTAATAGGTATTGCCTATATTACATAGGTATTTGTAATTTTCATGAGTATTTGCCTTTTTATAGGATTGCAATCTTTAATAGGTATTTGCTTTATTAATAGGTATTTGCCTTCTTTTCTTATGTCAGGTTGCAACTTTTAATCGGTATTGCTTTTTAATAGGTATTGCCCATTTAATAAATATTTGCCTTATTGAATAGTATTTGCATTTTTATTAGTGTATTTGCCTTTTTTGTAAAGGTATATGCCATTTAATTGGTATTTGCCATCTAAAAAGGGGTAAAAATTTGCATTTTAATAGGTGTTTGCCTTGTTAACCTAAAATAGGGCCAGTTGTTTTTTCTTTAGTAATTTTAAATAGGTATTTTTTTCTAATAGGTAATTTGCCTTTTTAATAGGTATTTGCAATTTTCATGCGTATTTGCTTTTTAATCAGGTACTTTGCTTTTTTAATAGGATTGCATTCCCTATGGTATTTGCCTTTTTAAAAGTAATTTGCTTTTAAATAAGTATTTGCTTTTTTAATAGGTCATTTGCAAATTTATTAAGGATTTGCCTTTTAAACTAGTTATGTGCATTTTATACAGGTATTTGCTTTTTAATAGGTATTTGCTTTTTAATAGTTATTTGCCTTTTTAATAGTATTTGCAATTTTAAAAAGGTATTTGCCTTATTTATATAGTTATTGCCTTTTAATAGCGTATTGCCGCTTCATTAAAGGTATTTGCCTTTTAATGGGTATTTGCATTTTAACTGTATTTGACTTTTTATAGGTTTTTGCCATTTTAATAAATATGTATTTCAATTTCAAAAGGGTATTTCTTTTTAAATAGGTATTTGCATTTTTCATAGTATTTTGACAATTTTAATAGGTTACTTTGCCTTCTTTCAATAGTATTTTTCATCTTTAATAAACATATTTGCTTTTTAATTAGAATAATTGCAATTTTAATAGGTATTTGCCTATTTTATAAATATTTCATTTTATAGGTATTTGCCTTATTTAATGTCATGATTTTTTGATATAGGTATTGCAATTTTAATCATGTATTTGCCTTTTAAATAGGTGTTGGCCTTTTGTAATTAGGTATTGCGGCTTTTTAATAGGTTATTACTGCCTTTTTATTAGGTATTTGCCTTTTTAATAGTATTTGCCCTTCTTTAAAAGGTGATTGCAATTTAATAGGAAATTACATTTAATAGGTATTGCCATATTAGTTAGGTCATTTGCCTTTTAATAGGTATTTGCCTTTTTAATAGGCTTTTGCCTTTTTTAAAGTATTTGCCTATTATAGTTATTTGCCTTTTATAATAGGTATGCTTTTCATAAACTAAGTATCTGCTTTTTTAATAGAGTATTTGCACTTTATTCCCTTAGGTATTTCTTTTTAATAGGTATTTGCCTTTTTAATAGTATTTGCCTTTTTAATATTTAAAGTCTTTTTAAAAGGTTTTGCAATGGTAATTAGGATTTTCTTTTTTAATAAGGTATTCTGCCTTTTAAAGTATTTGCCTCTGAACTAGGTATTGCCCTATTTTATAGGTATTTGCCTTCTTTATAGGTATTTATGAACGGGTAAAAGATATTGTAAATTTATGAAGAAACAAAACTGTGCATTTGCCTCTTTTATGGTATTTGCACTTTTAAATCGGTATTTGCAATTTTAATAGGATTACTTTTTAATAGGTATTTCCTTATTTCATAAGGATTTTGCAACATCTTTTAATAAGGTAATTTGCCCTTTTTAATAGTTTTTGCCATTTAATAAATATTTGCCTTTTTATAAGGATTTGCCTTTTTTTAATAGGTATATGATTTTTAATAGGTATTTTGAATATTTTATAGGTCATTTTGCGCTTTATTACAATGGTAATTTGATTTACTATAGCTATTTTTGAGGCACCTTGTTTTTAAAATTAAAAGGTTATTTTACTGGCCTTTTTTAAAGGAATATTTCCAATTTTAATAGGTTTTTGCCTTTTTTATAGAGTATTTGCCTTCTGTAATAGTATTGCCTTATTAATAGATTATTTGGTTTTTTATAGGTCGTTTGCCTTTTTAATAGTTTGCTTTTTCTAATAGTATTTTGCCTTTATAATAGGTATTTGCCTTTTATGATAAGGTTATTTGCCATGATTAAAGAAGGTATTGCCTTTTTATAGTATTTGCCTTTTTAAATACGGTTTTGCAATTTTCAATAGTATTTGCTTTATTTAATAGTTTTTGCTTTTCGAATACGTATTTGCAATTGTATTAGTATTCTGCCCTTTTTGAACTAGGTATTTGCTTTCGTTAATAGGTTTTCCCTTTCACTTACTATGTATTTTCGCCTTTTAATAGTATTTTGCCTCTTTTAATAGGTATTGCTGTTTCTTAATAGTATTTGCAATTTAAATACGGTGTTTAGCCTTTTCGTAATGCAGTATTTGCCTTTTGAACTAGGTATTGCACTTATTTAATAGATATTTTGCATTTTAAAAGTATTTCGCCATTTTTAATAGGTATTGCCTTTTTATAGGGTATTTGCTTTTTAGATATAGATATTTGTTTATTTAATAGGTATTTTAGCTTTTTTATAGGGTAATTCAAATTTTAAGAGTAAATGTGCCTTAATTCTAATAGGTATTTCCTTTTCAATTAAGTATTTGCCTTTTAATAGTATTCTGACAATTATTATTATTGTATTTGCTTTGTTAATAGGTATTTGCCTTTTAATAGTATTTGACCCTTTTCTTAAAAAAGTACTGAAATTGTAAAGGTATTTGAATTTTAATAAGGTATTTGACCTTTTTAATAGGGTATTTGCAATTTTATAGGAAATTTGCCTTTTTAATACGGTATTTGCCTTTATTAATAGGTATTTGCCTTTTTAATAGTATTTGCCTTTTTAATAGGGATTTGAAATTTTAATAGTATTTGCCTTTTTAATCGGTATTGGTCTTTAATAGGTATTTGAATTATTAATAAATATTGCATTTTAAATAGGCTATTAACCTTTTATAGTATTGACTTTTTAATAACGTTTATATTGCCTTTTTAATCAGGTATTTGCCTGTTTAATACACAGCAAATCTAATAGTCATTTACCTTTAATATGAAGCCTTTTTAATAGGTATTTTGCCTTTTTAATAGGTATTTGCCTTTTAATAGCTATTTCCCTTTTTTTCATACGGTATTGCTATTTTAATAGTATTGCCTTATTCGATAGGTGTTTTGCAATTTTAATAGTTATTTGACTTTTTATAGGTATTTGCCTTTTTATATGTATTTGCAATTTTATAGGTATTTGCCATTTTTAATAGGTATTCGTTTTTTAATAGTATTAGCAATTTTCATACGTATTAGCCGTATCTTAAATAGGTGTACTTGCTTCACTTTAATATGATTTGCCATTCTTAACAGGGATTTCTTTTAATAGAGGTATTTTGCCTTTAAATAGGTTAGTTGCCATCTTTATACTATTTAGAATTTTATAGGTAATATGCCTTTTAATAGGTATTTGCAAATTTTAAGAGTTTTTGCTTTTTAATAGGTATTGACCTTTTTAATAGTATTGTTCGTATATGGAGTTAATAAAACTTGCCAATTTTAAATAGGTATTTTCCTTTTTCAATAGGTATTTGCCTTTTGTAATAGGTATTTGCTTTTTTAATAGGTATTGCCTTTTTAAATGGTATTAGCACATTTTTAATAGTAGTTTGCCTTTTTAATAAGGTATTTGTATTTTAACATAGGTATTTGCCTTTTTAAATAGGTATTTTGAAGTTTTAATAGGTATTTGCCCCTTTTAAATTTGGTTTTTGCCTTTTTCATATGTATGTTGCAATTTTATATGTAATTTGACTTTTTTATAGATATTTGACCACTTCTAATAAATATTGACTCCTTACTTGAATAGTGATTTTCAATTTTAATAGGGCTATTTAGCCTTTTATCAGTTATTTACATATTTATTAGGATATTTGCCTCTAATAGGTATTTTCCTTTTTTAATAGGATATTTAGCCTTTTTAATAGGTATTTCCTTTTAATATGCTATTTGTGATTCTTAATAGGTATTTGACTTTTTATATGGTATTTGCCTTTTTAAAGGTATATGCAATTTCATAGGTTTTGCCTTTTGTCGGATATTTGCCTTGTCTAATAGGTATATTGCCTTCCTATAGGTATTATTGCGCTGTTTAAATGAGTATTTCGGTTAAATAGGGTATTTTGCCTTTGTTAAAGAGGTATTCTGCAATTTATTAGGGTAGTGGGGTGTGTGAATAGTATTGCCAATTTTATAGATTATTTGGGCGTTTCTTATATAGGTATTTGCGCTTTTATAGGTGATTAGCCGTTTGTGAGATAGGTAGTTCAATTTTTAAAAAGTACTGCTTTTTAATGGGTATTTGCTGCTTTATTAGATAGCATTTATGCCTTCACCTTAATAGTATTGCCTTTAATAGTATTTGCAATTTAATAAGTATTTGCCTTTTTAATAGGTATTTGTATTATATTAATAGTTATTTGCATTTTAATGTGGTATTTGACTTTTAATAGGTATATGCCTTTTTATAGGTATTTTGCAATTTTAATAGGTGTATTTGCCTTTTTAAATAGTATTTGCAATTTCATAGGTATTTGCAATATTAATAGGTATTTGCTCTGTTTTAAAATTTGTGCATTTCAAATATATTTTTGGCCATTTTAAGACGTAATTGCAACTTTTAATAAAGATATTTGCGCTTATCTTAATTAGTATACTTTCTATCTTTAATGAGGTATTTGCTCTTTTCAGTGTGCTTGATTTTTGATAAGTCTTTGCAATTTTAATAGGTATTTGCCTTTTAGATAGGTATTTGCCTTTTTAATAGGGTATTGGCAATTTTAATATGTATTCTGCAATTTAATAATGTATTTGATTTTTAATAGGTATTTGCCATTTAATAAGGTATTTGCCTTCTTAATAGGTATTGCTTTTTTAAATAGGTATCTGCCTTTTTAATTAGATATTTGCCTTTTAATAGGATATCTTGGAAATTTTAATAGGTAATTGCCTATTTAATAGGTATTGCCATTTTAATAGGTATTGCCTTTTTAATAAGTATTACCCTTTTTAATAGGTAGTTTTGGAATTTTATAGGTATTTGCCTTTAATAGGTATTTGAATGTTTAATAGGTATTGCCTTTTTCATAGGTTATTGCAATTTTAAAAGGTATTTACCTAATTTAACTAGGTAATTTGCCTTCAAATTAGGCTATTTGCTTTTTAATAGGTAATTTACATTTTTTAATAGGATTGGCTTTTTTAATTGAGTAATTTACCTTTTAATAGTATTTTCTTTGTCAAAAAGTATTTACCTTTTTAATTAATATTTGGTTTTTGACTGCATGTTTGCAGATTTTTTAAAATAAGGGGGGGGGGTACTAAAGTTGGCTAACACACCAGTGCTCTACGATCCGAGTGGTCCGGTGCCACAACTTCAGATTAGGTATTTGACTTCTTTAAATAATATGCCTTTTTAATACGCTATTTGCAAATGTTTCATCAATAGCGTATTTGCCTTATTTTAATAGGTTTTGTCTTATTGAATAAGGTTTGATCAATTTTTAGTACGGTATTTGCCTTTTTAATAGGTGTTAGCCTTTTTAACAATGATATTTCTTAAAGTATTTGCTTTTTATATAGGTATTGCCTTATTTAATAAGGTATTTGCACTTTTAAGTAGAGTATCTGTGGAATTTAATGGTTTTGCCTTCTATGTATAGGCAATGATAATGATTTTTCTTTTGATTTTCTCTTGTATGGGTTATATGCTATTTAATCGGTAATATGCCTTCTTAATAGGGTATATTGCTTTTTAATAGGCATATTTGCCTTCCTTATCATACGGCCTATTTGTCACTTTTTAATAAGTATTTCGATGGTTAAATAGGTATTTGTCTTTTTAATACGTATTTTGCCTTTTTAAATAGGTATTTGCTTTCTTAAAATAGGTATTTGCAATTATTATAAAGGTATTTGCTTTTTAATAGGTATTTGTAATTTATATCAATTTGCATTTTAATAGCTATTTGCCTTTTTAATAGTTATTTTCCGTTATTTATAAGTATTTTGACAGATTTTAATAGGTATTTTGCCTTTTTAAGCTAGGTATTTTGCCTTTATTCATATGTATTTGCATTTAATAAGGTAATTGCTTTTTAATAGCTATTTGTCGCTTTTATTAAAATTTGCCTTTGAGTATTTGCAATTCTAATAGGTAATTTGCCTTTTTAACTAGTCATTTGCCATTTTAATTGTATTTGCCATCTTAATAGGTATTTTCTTTTTAATAGTATTGCCTTTTTTAATAGGTCATTGCCTTTTTAATAGGTATTTGTCAATTTTAATTAGGATATTCCTTAATAAGGATTTTCCTTTTTAAACGTATTTACGTTTTCAAGGAAAAATGATTAACGATAGAACTTTTTAAATATGTATTTGGATTGTTTAATAGGTAATTTGCCTTTTTAATAGGTATTTGCCTTTAATAAGCATTTGATTTTGATAGCGGATTTGCAAAATTTATTAGGGATAATTCCCTTCTTAATAGGTATTTGCAAATTTAATAGTTATTTGCCTTATTAATAGGTATTTTTTCCACTTGTTTAATAGGTTAATTAGCCTTTTTAATAGGTATTGCAAATTTTAAAAAGGTATTGCTTTTTTAATAGGTATTGCCTTATCTAATAAATATTTGCCTTTTTATAAGGTATTTGCCTTTTTAAATAGGTATTTGCAAATTTAATAAAAGTATTCGCTTATTTAATAGGTATCTTGTATTTTTAATAGGTTAATTTCATTTTTAACTGGGGTTATTTAACTTTTTATAGGTATATGCCTTTTGAATTGGTATTTGCAAATTATATTAGATAGGTATTGCCTTTTTAACTAGTATTTGCCTTTTTCATAAGGTACTTTGCAAATCTTTAATAGAGTAGTATTGCCTTTTAATAGATATTTTTCATTTTAATAAAAATAATTTGCCTTTTTAATAGGTTAATTGCCAATTTATAATAGGTATTTGGCTTATTTACTATTATTTTGCCTAATCATTTAACTAGGTATTTGCCTTTAATAGGCATTTGATTTTTTGATAGGTTTTGCAATGTAGCCTAAGATTTGCTTTTAAATAGGTATTGCCTCTTGAAGTACAAGGTATTTGCAAGATATAATAGGTTAGGCCATATTTTAATAGGTATTTGCCTTTTTCAATAGTATTTGCCTTTTCTTAATACGGTATTTGCAATTTTTAATAGGTCATTTGATTTTAATAGTATTTGCCATTAATTATAGTATTTGCTCCTTATAGGTATTTAGCCCATTTCTATAGGTATTTGCCTTTTTAATAAGGTTTATTCGCCTTTTAATAGGTATTTGGAATTTTTATAGTATTTGCTATTTTATTAGGTATTTGCCCTATTTTATAGGGTATTTTTAACTTTCTGTTAGTAATATTTCAATTTTAAGTTATTTGCATTTTTTCAATGAGGTATTTGCCCTTTTTAATAGTTATTTGCAATTTTTATATGTTTTACAATATTTAATAGTACTTTGCTCCTTACACCATGAGTAAATTTAATTCTAATTAGGTTATTTGCCCTATCTTAAAGTATTTGCATTTTATTGGGCTATTTGCCTTTTAATGAATTCCTTGTTTTAATTAGGTATTCTGCCCTTGTTGAATACGTATTGCCTTTTAAATAAGTATTTGACTTTTTTACATAGGTATTTGCAATTTTATAGGTATTTAGCCTTTTTAACGGTATTATGCAATTTTCTTAAATAGGTATATGCCCTTATTTAATAGTATTTGCCCCTTTTTAATAGGTATTCGCTTTTAATAGTAATTTGCAATTTTAATATATTTGCTTTATTTTTTATAAGTAATTTGCCTTTTTAATAGGCTTTTGCCTTTTAATAGTATTTGCCTTTTTAATAGGTGTAATTTGCCATTTTTATAGGTATACTTAAAATTTTAATAAGAGTATTTGGCCTATTAAGGTATATTGACTCTTTGATAGGTATTGCAATTTCAATACGATATTTGCAATTATTAATAGTATTTGCACATTTTTAATAGGTATTTATCATTTTTAATACGAATTTCATTTTAAATAGTATTTTCATTTACTTTAATAAGGTATTTGCTTATTTTACTACGGTATTAAGCCTTTTTATAGTACTCAGTGTCCCCCCCTCGGCGCGC
>JABUQX010136172.1:0-18821 GCA_015478945.1 Trachelipus rathkii | reverse complement strand
AAAAGCTATATTTCACTACAAGCCAACCAATTTAGGGATCCCCTATGAGGGTTCAACGAGTAAGAACTCATTCTGATCGGCCTACAATGTCCAAGAGATTTGTGTGATGATTTGTCATATATTATTTCTATTTACTTTCCAATTACACTTTTCCATTGAATTACTACTTTGACAAAAACCAACCCTAATAAAAAAAACATATCAATAGAAAGGTTTAAAAAAAAATGGTAATTGTTTCGGTTTTTAAATTAGAGTCCGGATAATATTTATTAACAGATACGGAGGATACACAATATAAGGTATCCTACTACCTGTAAAATTTGATAAATTAATACCCAATGAACCCCTCCAAACTGAGCATCGAGAAAAAGTATACAAACTATCAAAAGTATACATAAGTAAAATCGAATACCCAAAGGGTCAGAAAAAGGTGTTACCTATTAATCTAAATCAAATCCATAGGATAAAATACCATAGCAGGCTGGCGGCATACATGCCCATGGCAGTACCAGGTACCTCTGTCGCTTAAGTGTCTCACTTTGTTTAATACGCGCCGATGGGAGCTATGCCCTAAAAGAACCTAATAACGTTCTGCCAACATACATGTACACCAGACAACAATCGCTCAAATACATTATAATCTCCAAACTATGGTATTTATCACAGTTGAAAAAAATAAAATAAAATTTATAGGTTAATCATTAAAAAAAAAATTTATACCAGGATACGTCTTTATGCAATGTAGCACAATTCAAATTTTTTAATTTTATTTTATTCTTTCCCTAAATTATTATTTTAAAATAAACATTTTAAGTAATATAATAATATATACTAATATAAAAAATTCATTTTTAAAACAATATTTTGTAAATTAGCAGAAGACTGATGAATCACTCCCCTTACGTGTTCCGAATACAATGCAGGTAACCAACGATATCGATACACTTACGAATTAATTCCAAGAGAACAATCTCATATTTGATCAACATTAACTTTCAGACCACTATAGGTAATAGCTTTGAGTTTAACAGATTCTGACGAAATAATCCAATATTTTTTTTTTCGATAATCTCGGTTTTTTCTTCTATATCTTAGGCCCCATGTCAAAGTAATAGAACAGTGTGCCAAACCTTCTCATAAATATAAATTTAATGATCAAAGTCAGAAAAAAAAAAATTTGAAACAAAAAAGAAATGTAGCTATATAAAAACAACGAAAAAATTATTTTATATAAAAATATGTAAAAATTAGTTTTTCATCAAATTGGTATGGAATCAGACATATAAAGCTATTATATATAAACGTCGTTTTATGAAAATTTAAAAACTAACGAACACCCTAGACGTAGACCTCATAATATCAGGGAGTCAGGGTCTCTCTGCCTCTTGGTAGAGACGGAAGGGCGGACTTCGTCCCCACCACACCTCTGTCCCCAGGCCATCGGCTTGAGCCCCCTTAATGGAAATGTTTTCCTTTAATACTTCAACCCATTTAGGGTCTTCAAGCCAATGCGCCAAGATCCTCACCCCTGTCATCCACCCCTCCTCAGCACAAACGGCAGAGCACACAACACCCGATCCTGACCTATACTATAACGCCGGATCTAACTCTAGAGGTAGTTTCTTAAATTTTAAATTCCATAAAAACGACTTTACATATTAATAAGCTCTTACACAGATTGCCAAATGAAATGTATTTGTTACTTTCTGTCAAGTCTAATACTTTTTGAGATAATTCTCCTAGCCCTTTTATGGAATTATGCATAAATATTATATATCATATAATATAATATATATATATTATATATATAATATATAATATATATATTATATATATATATTATATAATATATATATATTATATAGTATATATAAATAAAGTTAGACAATTTAAATTTAAGATTAAAATATTATAATTATTGATTTGCTATGAAGCTCTTTTGGCTCCTTAAGGAATATACCGGAACGAAAAAAAGATAGTATATGAAATGTGGTATCTTATATATTTTTACATTTTAACCCTTTCAGTCGACTGCGTCACTGTGACCCATATTTTATCGATATTTGGCTAAAATGTATCGATTTTCACGATTTTTTTTTTAAAATATACTAAAAAGTATCGATTTATATCGATAAAATCACTCAAAATACAAAAAAATTATCAGTGTCCTTACAGCGGTCGTGCGAAGATGGGTGTCGGAGACTCGCTCTACAAATTTTTTAATTTTATTGGTAAATTTTTGATGTGTTTTGTTGGTGGTATCTAATTATTACACGACTTATTTTTTTCTCTTTTTTTTGACATTTTTATGTAGTGTAGAGAGACTAAATAAAAAACGTTATTCTTGTAACTTTTTGAAAAAAAGTCTATCACCGCCAAAATATCCGTTTTACGTGTTCCTCAGGGGACCCATCAGGACTTAACAGTCCTAATTCAAATATTACGACACAGTTTATTATTATTATTATTATTATTAATATTATTATAATATTATATATATATATATTATATATATATATATATATATTAGTATATAAATATATATATATATATATATATATATATATATATTATATATATATATATATATATTATAGTATATATGGTTTTTCACTTCTGTTTGTATATATATATTATATATATATATATATATATATATATTATATATATAATATATATATATATATAATATAATTATATATATATATATATATATATATGAAACTTTTTTCAAAAGTCAGATTCAAATGTTGATTTCGACCTCCACCCCTTCCAACCTCCGCAGCTTCAACAGGCCAGCAGCCCTCCGCTTCAAATCGTGACTAGTTCCCGAGGTGAAGAAAGCCCTATTTAGGAGGAAGCTAAGTATACCTAATGCCATCCGTATCTCAATTTCCCTGAGTGATGAATCAATTCCCTGCAGGTCAAATCAGGAAGACGAAGACTACTACGGATGGCCAGCTGCATCGGCCATGTCTGATGATGAGGCAGCAAATGCAATATCTTAGAAGTCTTTGATGGGCAAGACACTGAGAATGACGGACCCCCTTCTCATCCTGTCCCTGCTTGTGTTGAATCCCACGATAAGTGTCGCTGGTGGGATTCAAAGGAACACAAATATATGGAGATCGAAAGACCATTTGCTGTACAGGAATATAATAAGTACATGGGCGGAGTTGATCTGCCAGATATGCTCATCGAGCCATACCGGATCAAATTCAATTATTTGCTAGACCTTTGCAATTTCAATGCCTGACTGTTGTACCGGAGGGTGCATGAGACCAAAGAGAGCAGGAAAAACTTTATGCCATTTGTCCATTTCAAGATCGAGGTGGCAGACTGTTTACTGAACTCTAAGGTTAGTGGTACCCCAAGAGGAAGACCGAGGCACTACCCAGAGTTGAGGGCATAGCTGGACCCAGGGTAGGAGCTTAGGCAGGAGCAAGGAAAGAGAAGAGAAAACCAAGACAAAACCACGAATATGCTTCTGCAGAGTCTGTCAGGTATGACAACGTGTCTCACTGGCCAATGTTCACCAAGGACAGGAAACATTGCAAACTTTGCATGAAACTCAAGACAAGTGCCATGTGCGAGAAATGCAAAGTTCATCAGTGCCTGGTCCCTCGGGAAAACAACACTATTTGTTTCGTTCAATACCACAAGCATTGAGTCTAGTCTCCTCTACCCCCTTCTCATCCAAATATATATATTTATTATATATATATATATATATATATATATATATATATATATATATATATATATTGAAGAAGTTTATAAATTTTTTTGTTTTTACTTCTATTTTAGCTGGAATAACATTAGAGCTATACCTATATATTTTTTTCTTTTATAAAAAAATCTAGAAATATACATAACTGTATTTATTTATACCTTATTTGCATGTTTTATTTAGTAATTTATGTTATTTATATGCAAATAATTACTACAGTGCCAAATGTTAAAAATATACTGTTAAGTCCGGATGGGTCACCCGTGACCCATTTTTTTTTTGGCACTAATTATTTATTTTTGAACAAAAAAAAGGTCCTAATGTGTTATTAGGGTCCTATTTACCTTATTTAAAAAATAAAAAAAATTTTAAATATATTTTTTCATAATTCAGGACTGAAAGGGTTAAATATTAAAAAAAAAGACTTGTTTTTTAACATTTTGGGCTTCATATGATTTCGATTTGGAAACATTTTTTATTTATGGCTCATTGACGAAGGTTATAGAATAATAAGAGAAATAAAAATGAGTATTGAGTTGGTTTGATAAACATATAGTAACGGAAATTGATGCAGTGAAATTTTTCCAAAAATGTCAAATAATTCCTATATTTAAGTTATGTTACAGAAAACAGAGAATGATTGGTTCCTTTTAAAAATGAAAAACAAAACACAGTGTGGAACTAGCAGAACTACGTTGAAATCGTATTCATGTGAATTTGTGTGGAGAAGGAAAAATAAAATGAAAAAAATTTATTTCATGCTAATTTAATTTTTAAACGATATTTCACAATTTAATGTTTAAAAACAATTAATTATAGGTTCTTTTCCGTTAAAGCCCCCACATCGCTATATCGATTTTATTAAATTCAATTTTTTTAACGCTAACATATTGGGAATCACTGTATAAAGCTTATTTTTAACTCTAACATATTGGGAATCAGCGTATAAAGCTTATTACCATAGCGTAAAAAAAAAATATATAAATACAGTCTATATGTAAAGTCGTTTTATGATTCAAAACTAATGAACACCCTAGAGTAGACCGCATAGATATCAGGAGTTGGGGTCTCTCGGCCTCTAGGTGGACGGCGGCCTAAACATTAAGTTAAATAAACATTTTCATTAGGGGGCTCGAGCCAATGGGGGCAGAGGGGGGGTGAAGTCCCCCCGTATTCATCACCTAGAGGCCTGAAGGACCCGACTCCTGCATATCATGCGGTCTCTCACAGTAATTCGTTAGTTTTAAATCATAAAACAACTATATATAGGCTGTTATTTTTTTTTTACACTATGGTAATAAGCTTTATACACTGAGAAAAAAGGGAAATTCACAAAATTGAAGTTTAATAAATTAAATCGAAAATCAAAATATCGCTTTCGCCTTAACGGCAAAGAACCAATCTTAATATAGATTGTAGAAAAACCCATTTATATTAATACATAGTCTCTTAATAATTTACAATATATATATTTACAATATATATATATATATATATATATATATATTATCATATATATATATATATAATGAAGTGAAGCTGCTCTAAAGTCTAAACCAACAAATTGTGTTCTTTTATTTTCTTTGAATATTTTTTTATTTATAACTTATTTTTAGTTTCCGAGTTATAACCATAAGGTCCGCCTTTTATTGCAAAAACACTTTTTTCATTTATCAAATAAATTTTTTTTATTATTTTCCTTAGGATAAACAGTGTTAGAAATATCATTAGTGCGTTTTTAAGCATGGCTTAGACATGTTTCGTGTTTGTAGAGTTTAGTGCTGCCAAAAAAAATTTATGACTTTGTGACAATACATGCTAAATTCGTTGTATATATATACATTAATATATAATAACGTCCGGGGGCGAAGCGGTGACCAGCGCCCCCCTCTTTAGGCGTCGGTTGATTCGGTCCGCTCTAAAATAAAATAAAAAATAATGAATAATAAAAAAAACAAATTTAGCTCTTTAATAGCCACGCGGTAGTACTACCAAGTCTTTATTTAGATCATATTTAATTCTAGAAAGTTTTTATATTTTTAAAAAAATTGTTAGAAATTAGGGGACAAAATGTCCTTCAATAGAATTTCACTTTTTGAAAATGTGAGTTTTTTTTTTAAACTTCGTTTTATAAAATTGAAAAATTGTGGATCGATTTTAATTATTTCAGTGGATACACTCGAGTATGTTAGCTTTTATAACTTGGCAAAGTAAATTTTCGATCCAAACAGTATAGTGGCAAAAAAATGGGGCCTAACTTGGTCCGATTAACCCCCCCGTAAAAATTGATGGAGGGGTGGCTCGGACCACCATTGTTTTTCGAATTTTAGCCTATTATTATTGACAGTTTTTATTACGTATAATTAATTAAATACTAATAAAAAGTTCTTATATTATGTGAAAATTTTTTTAAAAAATGAAATTTTAATAAAAAAACGAATTCAAAAAAGTGTCAAATTTTTGGGCGGAGAGGGGTGAATCCGGACCACCTATATTTATATTCGTATTTTTTATTTATCATTATTGACATTTTTATACTTATTACGAATTTTAATTATGATAAATAATTCATTATATTAAGTAAAAAATTAAAATTAAAATTGAATTTATACGAAAAGACGAAATTTAAAACAGAATAGCGAGTCACCCTCTAAATTGGTGGTATCCGCTTCACTCCCTCCACGGGTCGAGCTGACTCTAGCCGTTATTCAAACTTTAATAAAACTTTTATTTATTGAATTAAATATTATTTTTTGTTGTTATGCTCTATTAGGGGTCGTGTTTACAAAAAAAAAAAAATCCAAAAAAGTGCATTAGGGAGAGTCGGGAGACATACTGTATACCTAAAGTGGTCGCAAGTCACCCCGCCCGTACGTATATATATATAAATAAAAAATTTTGGGGGATCATTGTTGGGGTTTCGTGGTTACCCTTGAGAGTTTTGAAACTCGTTAATTTCATAGTATTAACAAACAAATCTATTGATTTTCTCATCTAATAAAATAAAAAAAATCACATTTATTTTAAGAATCTAGTTAAACTCCACTAATTACTCATGTTTCTGTAAAATTAGCAAGGGTTAATGTTTAATGTGTGAGTAAATAATATATATATATATAAAAAAATATTATATATATAAGAATATAAAAACTAATAATACTCTAGCACGATCTATACCAATATACCTATGCCAACTATCCCCTATAGACTATAAATAAAGACTATCTAGACCTTATATAGTAATCCGCATTCCGCAAGAACATTACCAACCAAGGATAGCCTTGCAAAATTTACAAGTATTTTTATATAAATCGCCATTTTCCAGCTCATTCTTCCACCATACTAATCATTCTTCTTCCCTTACAGTAATCCACCAATTTATATTATTGTTATTTATAATTTATTCCTTTTGCGCTTGGTCTACCTCTAAAATATCTATATGAGAAGAGAAGTCCTCTCGCGCAAAACACTGTTCTCAGTACTCTCGTAACATGGGAATTCATAAAAAAGCCATCAAAACAAGAAAACAACCGAATATCCAGCTATATAACATAAAAAAAAACTCACTGCGACTAAATAATTACTGCTCAGAACTACAACTCCTAATTAACCAGCCAAAACAACTTTATAAAGAAATATATAAGTATAGCTACATAACCCTAATATACCATCATCTAATATAGGGAAAAGCGCCCCTTATAGCCAAAACATACCTTCATAACAACCACTAATAACTATACTATACCTCACATATAACTAATATACTATATGATTAGTCAAAAGTTCCAGATCTACGAAACAACTTTAGAGAAGCAATATGAATAACTTTTTTTCCTCTCGACCAACGCCACCTGTACTAAATCTTCAGATATTTCCCATTATCAAAACCCATCATCTTTTAAGAAATCTGTCGATTTTTATCCAAAACCCTCCCGTGCGATTGACATCGACGCCCTCCCAGCTACTCCATTACCAAAATAAGATTACCCTATAAATGACCGAAAATAAGCCAATTTAAAACTTTCGAATGCTATTTTTTAAATTTTATTCACATAAAAAAGTACAAAGGAAAGCCCTAAACAATAAATTCAAATTTTTTAAAACATTTTTTTTTTTTGTAAATTAAATTTTATAGTTTTTTACACGAATCCAAGTCAATACTGCTCCACAATTACCAGCATGACTGGTCCTCTTCCCCCACCCCCCTAGCCCAATGAAAGCTTTTCTACCCACACTGATTTACCACCTATCTCTGGATTTGAATAAATAAAAATAAGCTCATATTCATATATATTATCCCTAACCGATAACAAAGATAGAAATAGTGTTAAAGAAATAGAAACGTAGTCTACATCAATAATATACGTAGCCGTTCAGCCACCCACATCAACGGCTGCCCATACGCGTCATTATGCACAGATTTTATTAATTGAAAAAGAAACTTATCACCATTAAAAACACTGTAGTCATTAACCAACTAGACCACGCACTAAATCATTACTACAAGCTCCCCAGATAATCAAGCCAAAAATGAATTCTTTAAAAACTAAACTTCCATGCCGGCGAAACTCTCAAACTACTCACGGAACTTGCGAAACAATACATGCCGACCTCCTCCTCACACACAAAAAAAACCAGATACTTAATGATAAACAAATTTAAAGACCTGAGATCAATTTAAGAGGGAAAAACTTAATGCAAAAATAAGTTTATAAAAACATAAGATGGAAGAAACTATTATTATTAATGCCAAATAAATTAAAACCTAAAAGACATCCACAAAACAACAAACCCAAGGCCCAACATAACAAGCAAAGTTTTTGAAAAGAGAAAAGGTTATCACAAAAGAATTCAACGAAACCCCGGTCGGTTGCGTATTAAATATTTCTAAACGAACCACCTATCTATCCGCTCCTATCCAAAGAACACATGCACACCACAGTAACACACCAAACCCGTTATTATTTCATTCCGATAATTTTAATACGAATCAATAACTTATACACCATCAACACGACTGACCAGTCTATTCCCGCTATATTTACGAATTCATAACTCTCACGTTAGTATGCATACTTGTTTTCTATAAAAATTCGGCTTTACAATCTCATAAATTAATAAATACTCTCAACACCAAAACTTCCACCTAAATTTCCTCCTAAATTACCTCCTAAATTACCACCCAACTTAAATGTTTTAAGTGTTCTTTACGTCAATATTTCACATGTATTTATACGTTAATACTAAATCCAGCTCAATGAACACTCAATCTACAGAACTAAAGTTGTCTTCAATCGTACAGCCCAGAAATAAATTTTTAAGTCTTCCGTACTGCAACACCATACATTCTAATAGCTTGCTATTTGCTACCCTGAAATAATTAATGAATTAAATATGGAACTTTTACCACACTGACATCTAACGCTAACCTACTACTATATCTCTCTTCACCGAAACAAGTGCCAACTCTTCCGCCAAGGTTCTTCGTAATATGCAGCTCACTCTAGACAACACTCTAGAACATAACGACCACAACAAGAGACAGAATACACGAAAGTCACACGGGCCCATGAAAACCGGCCCAACTGAAACAACATAACGAGACTAGAATAACCAATCACACAGAACACAACACCGAAAAACCCCATCACAACAACAAAAAACACTGCTCCATGATAATCATAAAACCCGCTCATTACATACATCGTCCACCACTAATTACTGTCGCTTCTACCTCTTGTGTTTATTTCTAGGAATAATACACAACCTATTAGCTATGTATTTTTCATTATACGGTATCTTCTCATTTTATTAGTTTCTTTTAACGGAATATATAATATTTAATAAATGCCCATGGACCCCTATATCACTATAACCACACTGTTAAGCATTTGACAACAAAGAGATAAGACGAACTAATATATAATCACGGCACATGTAGACAATCTACATTAGCCCTCTACTCTCGCGAATTTGTATAGGTTCATCAAAGAACAATATTTGCTGCCTCCATCCCAATCTCCGCATAGAATCGTTAGACTAGCCACGATCCAACCAAGCCCTCATAGTGGCTTCTGTACTGAACCCGCACACTTAAAAATCTTAGATTAGAGCAAAAACCAGGGAATAACTTTGATTAGAAACGCTGGAAGGTACACCAACAGAAGGCAATAGGAGATAGAACTAAGATTAAGTAAAAACCATATATCTAACAACGCAAATAGCACAAGAACTTACCTCATCATACCTCTCTTAACATAATGTGACTCTCTAAGCCAAAATTCGATCATTCACTAAGCCACACGCGCACTAATCACAGCTACGCGGTGAACCCGATTCAGCCCACAGCCGCTGATTACCGCGCAGTGTTATTAAGAGTGAAATTTCTGGTTAAATTATATAGGAAGGGACAAAACCAAGGAAATCAAATTCCCTCACCACTCGCCCAACCTCATACCGATTTATGCTAATAATATTCCCTCAACCACCTACAAACTAAATTACTACCCTGATCACTAAAAAACTCAATCATACTAACAATATAGAAGCAAAAACCCTACCAGCAAACTGAGGTATATGTGACCAAAGTATACCTTAATCCAGTTTAATTATATCCTCCCATCTTGAAGAGTTGCAATGGAAAAAAAAGCCATTGCAACCTTAACAACGACACCTTAAGTAAACCTCACGTTTTTACAAATCAGATAAGAATTCCTGCGAAGAATTCTTGGACACTTGACACAGCAGCCTTCTAAAGGTCTTTCTTTGACTGAAGTGCCAGACCCGGTAGGCAATTTTGATTCTGTTGAGAGTCAAGTTGAGGTGAATTTAAACCTGAAGTTGAAGGTTGTAACTTGTACATCTACAATAGCAAAGTTATCACTAATTCTTTAGAAATAACTGAATTTGAAATTTGAATGAAAAACTTTGATCCGAGCTTCTATGTTGTTTTTGACCATCTGGAATTGGGAGAGTTCGTCTTGTCTTATTTTTCAGTTTCCGTGTCTGATACCGGAAATTTAGTTAAACAAGAGTAATAGTAATAACTCCAAAATGGGGTAGAGAATGACAAGATGGAATAATACAGGTATTGTCAATCTTCCCTTATTTTAAAATAACAACACTATTCCTGATCTTTATCGTCGATCACCAACAATGAGGACTTCCAGAAAAATCTAAACCACAAAACGACACAGCGAGTCAATAGGTAATACAATTAGCCGTGCGCGTAAGTATCCGAGCCAACTATATCCTCCAACCTCAACATCTGTTGGAGTCCTTCCACTCTGTACTTGAATTAGAGATTTCTACTAATGTCTGCCGCAAACTTTAACTAGGTACACGACTCCTCATAATTCCCTGAGAACACCGTCTCAAACTCATCCTATGCAGCACAGTATAGAGTTGATGGGACTTCAAGCTCTTGTTGTGCAGGAGGAACCGTTTTATCTCCATATGGGGGTGGAACTTACAATTTATGAAATTGAGGTTTGAATTGTTGCCCATAAGCTTCAAAAAGAATGATTTGCGAAGCAATAACTTTCCAAAATCATTATCTGATGACCTAAAGGTTAAAGGTCTTGAATTGATAAACATTGGTGATATTTGATAAAAACTTTGTTAACAGTTGAAAGTAAGTTAAGGTTGCTTTACTATAGTTTTTATAAGAAACATCCCTTATACGTTCGTAGCATTCTCATCCACAAAATCTGATATCCTATACACACCAACGGAATAGAGACTGGAATCTTGTAATGTTTGATAAACGGGAACGGTACGGGTAAGGGTATAAATGTACGTTCCTAACATGCCATAAATAACTAACAGTAATATTTCCACCGTGTTTTGAAATCTGGCATTAATCTGAGGATATTCAAAATGGGATTAGCGTAAAACACTATGACCATATATATTGAGAAACGTATGGAATGAATAAGTAAAAAAAGTGGCCCGACAGCATATCTGGGAGGACATCAACATGAATAGCTCTGATATTAAAGCAGGTGAAAAATAAAATTAATAGATACATTTTTTTGAAATTTACCTTAAATCATTAATCATTATACAACGAGATGCCCTGTAAAGTCAACGCCAGTATGCTCAATAAAGGACGCACAAAATTTACTCTATGATGAGGAAGATTAGTCATTTAATTGGATATTTTAAAAGTGGTGATACTGTTAAATTTTTATTTTATTAATAATTGACAAAACATTTTTTCTTTTAAACAGTTGAGGCCTTCGTACACTTTACACAGAAGCCATGAGCTCTGATGAAATTAATAGTGGTTTGAACACCCAAGTGTTGACAATCTTGAATGAAAAGTCTCTTATGATTAATATAGTGAGATAATGATACCTGCAAAGAAGAATATGTGATTTATCACTATCATCAATTAATTATAAAAGATTGGTACTGGGCAATTCTACCTTTTGGATCGACGATATGGCTTATTAGTCATCTAAATGAATATAGAGCATTAAAGTTGATTAGACCTAAGCGGATTGGAATTTTACATCCTTTTTAGGATTTTTGGAGAAAGAATTATAGCTCTCTTAAGAAAAAACAATGCTGCATGCAATTATCTTCAACACAAATAGAGTTAGGGCTTATCTGATCACGAAATCTTATCAATACCAGCTCCTACTCCTAGCTTAATTGAATGTTATGAAATATTTGAAGTTACTTTATAAAGCCTTATTGCCACACTTTGAAGTAATCTTTAAATATATAGATAACCAAAAGACTTACACGAAAGATAACAAAAACCACAGAGGGTACATTATAAAAAAGTCTTTCCTATTGCCTCAGACAAACATTTAAGTATACTAATAGGCCATTGAAAGATCAGGAAAAAAAAGAATCCAAGAAAAGACCCTTTAGCCATACCCTGGACGAATATTTGACAAGAAGTAGAAGATAAGATAAACACCTCATCGGTAATTCAGAATCACTCGCTGAAAGGTTTCAGCGCAGTACTTGGTAGATAGAAATGGGATACATTTCTCTACGAACCTCAACTTGATTTCTTAGTTCGTAAACCATTTCTTTGAGCTATTATTTTACAAAAATTTTATATTTTCTGCACTTCCAAGACAGGAAGCATGAACGAAAGGACAGATTTGCGCATCTACAAAAGACCTATGTTTTCTTGAAACTTCTACATTAGGAAATTTCTGATAATATTATTTTGGATACACTTGAAACCTAAAGACACACACCGATGAACAACTACTAAAAGGAGGCAAAGCCCCTAGATTGAGAGGTAGGCCACACTTGGCACTTTAGAAGGTAAAATATTAATAGAACCTGACCTATACTTATAGATTTGACCAACTCAATAAAACAAGATAGAAGAAGCATCTACAGAAAATAACGACATAAAGAGTTTTGAAGTGGAGAAGGTGAGTAAAAGACACCTTTCAATTTCAAATATTAATGTAATTTTATATTAAATACTGAACATAGTGAAGACAGGAAACTAAAAACATTCAAAGACAGGGACACATTATCCATCACCATCGAGACTTAATATATGCCAATAATTTTACCTAAATATAATAAACCTTACCTCTTAAAGTATTACGGGTAAAAAGATATTTAAAGGATCAAATACCTTGGGACAAAGCAGATAACAACAATCTTTTGGTATGCATCAGCATTAATAGAAAATTTTAGCTAGTTTTAACTTATCTGTAAGAGGATTTAAAAGAAAATAATCCAAGCCAACACATCAAACATTCTGAAAATCCTGATGAATAATCTATTCTACCCTGCTATACCACAATACACATTCATTAAAATTAAGTACTATAATCTAAGAAAGTCACCAAAAAAACAATCCTAAGCCATAAGGAAACACTACAATACTTACCATATCTAATTTGATGCCCATTCATGATAACCATCTTCCTACAATGATTTTAGATCATTGCAAAACTAATAATATACAAAAATATAGTCAACATAAAAAAAAATGTTAAATAAGAGATAAACCTAATCTGAGTACACGCATCATCCTCATAAGACTGAAAAAAAACAGCATACGCATGGACTTAATGACTAATGAGGATGGAAAAGTGAGGATGTGAACCAAAACAATAATAGAGTGAAAGCTATCGATAAGCCTTTTAATTGACCCAAATACTTTCCAAAAAATAAAAGCAAAAGCGAATCATAAAGCAAGCTTACGATAGATTTTAACTTAATCTGAAAGGAAGACATTGTTTATGTCCGCTAAACTAATGACAAAACTGATATGATCTTGAACCAGGAAATATAAAAATGGTTAACCCAACAAGTGAAAAGACATAAGTATACTGGTCCAGTATAGGTACTGCTGACTCATATTTAGAGATGTAAAGAAAATTTAGTTTTAAATAAGAGAACAGTTAAAATACAAACAGGCCTGACCTTTAGATTGATACTTGGTTCTATCAGTTTTTAATGATAACAGGCTGTGTAGGAAACCCCAAATAATAATTTTATACTCAAGGGAATACACTGAAACTCTTCAATAATACCATCAGCTAATTGTTGCTGAAAGACATCATCATAGGCATTAATAAACTAAAATCTTACTTTCCAATAATTTTTATGAACCTATTAGAACACTTGCATAGAGCAATGTTTATAGATATAGAGTAAAGGCAAAAAAACAAAAAAAGGAAGTTTATATTACTTCAAATCCAGGAAAGATACTTATATGATAAATTTTCCTGTCTTTAAACTCTACTATACCAACCACTTTAATTTTTCTATATAACTGTTTCAAATCATTCTCAGATTTATATATATTCAATAACCTTCTAATACCTAAAGGAAACTCTAATTGAACATTGTTTCTAAATCCTATTCTTCGGGATACATCCTGAAACTTTAAGTTTTGTTAACGATATTTTTAATAAGGAAATGTACAAAGGTCTTTTTTGAGACTCATAATAGAATATTTAACCTTATATTGACATAACTGTATATATTTAATAAAATTATTAAAATGGATCTGATTTGAAAGTCTCATTTAATTATTTGAAACTACTTATATATGAAGTATAAATGTAATATATAAATTTAAGTAAAATTTCAAATGGAAAGTTATGTTAAGTTATATGTCATTCGAAAGTTCCATTCATACATTAATCAATCTAAAGTTGAGGAGAAAAAATAACTCTATTAAATCAATGCCATTAATGACAATCCAAAATTCGAAAAATGGAGTTATTTGGAGTTTTCTTCAACAATTTTATAAGATTTAATTTTTTAAATTAAAATAATAAGAGCTACTTGATACTAACGTAACTTAATATCGTAAACTTAATAATTTAAAGAATCCATAACATCAACCAAAAAAGAGGAAAGGGTCTGAAACAAAGATCATGGTATCCAATATATCATCAAGAAACAGTCTCTTCAAAGTGCAGGGTTGCATAATTACCTAAAAAGTTTTTAATAATGATCGAAATTGACTTGCAGGGTCTATTTCGTTTAAGTTAATATTTAGTTATTACAGAGCAAGTCGCATAGTCTGGAAAAGACCTCTGTGAGCCACAGTCGAATAGGCATCGAACTGAAGCCGAAAAACTTTACCAACCTAACAACCTAATATTAGTAAGAGATGGCAAACAAATAATTAAATATGGTTGGATAGCTATTGACTAAACAATAAGAAAATACAATTGTGAGGGTGGAAAATTTTCCTTTGCGTTTTACTATAGCCAAAGTAAATCGTATCGCCTGTTAAGTTCTTCCTCATCAACTAAAGAAATGATTGCATCAAAATCTTCGTTTTTGGCAAGGTCTCGAAAATGTCGGCTAATTGCTTTTGAAAAGTATCTAAGTCTTTGGTCAATTATGATAGCTTGAATAAAATCTGTATCTTGATATTTATTTCATTACCACCCTAATTTAATTCTAACTCATTTTCTTTGAATTTAACAATTGCAAATTAAGCCATCACTTGATCTTCTTTACTGAACATTAACTTAAAAAGGATTTTGAATAACCTTTGGATTTAGAAATGCGAAGAATCAATACTATTGAGAAGCATTCATTTCCGAAACATAACTTCATTAGTATAATTTTGAAATTTCATGCAAAGCAGAATTGGAAAATCAGGAAACCATAATTTATTATGAATTTTAAAGGACTCATTAAACCTTCAGGATAAAATTATTCTCTTAAAATATTAAAATTATAAAGGCAACAAGCATTTTGAAATTGCATTTTAATTTTGAATAAGTATTATGGGAAGGGACTTAATGAATTGAAATTTTTGACCTTTATTAATGATTTACAAGTTTAAAACAATATTTAATTGAAATACTTCAGTTATAAGCTAATCAAATAATTTGATTTAAAATCAAGACAAAAGGTAATGGTATATCATAACGGCGTAAATAATTTCTTTGAGACTTTACCACATTAAGGTAGATTTTGATAAAACTATGTGCTAATACTACTAATCAGTAGCTTCCTCAAGATATTATAGGTTAACCCTCAAAAGTATCATATACTTAATGTTCTTAGAATATACATTAAGTAAAACCACTAGTCGACAATTATAATGGGGGTCAACTTTTTGCCGTGTTTACCTGAAAAGTATTTTTTTTAATGATTTCAAATGAAGAACAGCATAACTGAAGGTTATAGGCAAGAGGTAATTTGAGTTTTGCATTCAGCGCCCCAATATACATAAGAAACAAATATCTGGTCATAAGCAACAGAAAAACAATTTGATGGCCTGTGTTATCCTCCGATATTCATTATTATTATAAATTTTTTCCCCCAGTGATGAAATGTTCACGAGGTGGCCAAACCTTTCTTATGTAATGTTCATCCTTATTCCGGCTGTCCCATTCACACAGAAAGCATGGATACTTGGTATAACCCAGTTGCAAGCCTAACATAAGTCCAATAACTTTAAAATCACCGCAAATTTTCCACTTGTATTTTCCGTACTGAATGTTATCCAAAAGAAAATCCATGCTTTCATATGATTCCTTCATGTGTACTGCATGTGCGATGGGAATAGATGGGTGATTGTTACCAATGTGTAGTAGTACAGCCTTTAAACTTTAGACTGATACATCTCCACTCTTCTAACTTGTGGTCATGGCCAAGGGCTTGCATCAATCCATCAATGTTGCTGCAGTAACTAAGTGATTCAGTCATTTCAAAATATTGCAGGAAGTTCCTTATGACGATCACGAAAATAGGTAGCATGAGTACCTGAAGCCAAAAAATTCCAGCCTTTTAAACGAGAAGCAAGCAATTCAGATTTTTCTTTAGAAATACCCAAGTCTCTATCTAGCAAGATCATTCAACTCCGGTTGACTGATCATGTGAGGTTCATCTTGAAATGTGTCTGGTTCGTAGTCTACATCAGTTGTATCATCCACTTGCATTTCCTCAATCTGTCCTACGGTTTCTGGTAGTTTGGGAATAGGCAAAGTTTCATTATGTGGTACTGGCCTTCTTGCAGAGTTAAGATTTGGGTGCGCTATTTTTTTCCTTTGCTTTCCTTTCATACCCGATACATTTGTCAAACAAAAGTAGCAATCACTTATATGATCTACTTGAACTCTCCAAGCCATAGGAACTGCAAAAGGCATGCATCTGTTCTCTCCATTTAACCAACACCTAAGTAATACAGCACACGTACCACAGCAAATGTGGGGAGCCCAGTTTTTATCCTGGTTCCCTATTTTGCAACCAAAATAATGTTCATAAGCATATTTTATCATAGGAGTCATAGTTCTTTTCTGTGATTTCAAAGTGTACTCACCACAGATGTAACAAAACGAATCAGGTGAATTTACACACTTCCTACTTGTTGCCATTACTGCACAATCACAAACTAAAAAGCACGATTGTATGACAATACATTTAACGAAAACAAACAATGGTATGAATAACACGTCTTTCACGTAGATCGCTTCAAACCATACTGCGGTAGCTGCTTCAACGGATTTAATCGACGAGTCCCACTATACCGAAGCGCCATTGCGGCGGCCTACATTCCCTGTTTTGAAAACTACGGTCCGATGCAACGTTCCACATGCCTATTATGATAAAATTACGTTTTCAATTTTATATCTTTGTTATTATACACAAATATTTTACCAATTCGAATTCTAACATTCTCAGTCAATTATAATTTTTACAAATATCTCAAAATCTGAGGGTCCTAGCCAAAACTGATTACATTTTTCGGAATTAAGGACGTAAATTACATAAAAATACCCATTTTAGGCAGGATTACAAAATTTTAAATATGTGCATTTCTTCTACTCCATTTTCTGTCCATAATTCTTTTTCATCCAAAGACATAATTACTTCTAGTGATTCACCCGCTAAACCTCCTATTATATGTGCTATTTTTGTTTTTTCTTTTTCTTGAGATTCTTCTCTCCATACTTAACTTAAATAAATATTCTTCAATAGATTCTTCTCTTTTTCCACTAAATTTAGGTATTATTAAATTCATCTTTCTTCAGTTGTTTCTTTTTTTCTTTACTTTCTACTAGGTCCTTTATCATGTTAGTCAATTTATCCATTGTTATTGATAAAATCTCTTTTGTTCTTTCTTCTTCTTTTGACATTTTGTTTTGTTTAGTATACAAGAATAATTTGTTGATAAAATGATTAAATGTAAAATAAAATATTACCTTTTTCTAATAAATGTTGTAAATAACAGTTTGTTAATCTTCTTTCTAAAGTTCATTCTTCATTTTTCTTTATTATTTTATTTTATTATGTACATAATATATTTCTTCTTCTTATAAATTTTCTTATTCTTTTTTGTTTTCTGTTTTATTACTTTTGATTTGATTTGATATGAATCTTTATTTTTTAATATTTTAATTCTTTTTATATCTTTTTTTTAAATATTTAATCTAAATTACAAAAATAAATTATCAACAAATTTTATTCTATATTGTCTTTCTGAAACATATTAAATAATTAATAACTTTATATATATATATATATATATATATATATATATATATATATATATATATATATATATATATATATATATATATATATATATATAGTTATATATATATATATATATATATATATATACCGT